>JAODTK010005890.1:0-267500 GCA_026419785.1 Sclerodactyla briareus | reverse complement strand
ATAATTGCATCTTGGCTTGGGTCTGAGATTCAATGTGTTGCACCCATCCAGTTGCCTCGGGATGCACTAGGTTGCAGTATCCAGTGACCTTTGGATGCACTATGTTGCACTTTCCAGTTTGCAACCCTGAGATGCACTATGTTGCACTATCCAGTATGCAACCCTGAGATGCACTATGTTGCACTATCCAGTATGCAACCCTGAGATGCACTTTGTAGCACTAGCCAGTATGCAACCCTAGAAAGCACTATGCTGTTCACTATCCAGTAGATGCCCCTGAGAGGCACTATATTGTACTATCCAATCAGTGCTTCTGAGACTGGGGTACACTTTGCTGCACTATCTAGTAAGTGCCAATGAGTGGCACCATCCATTGGTACTATTGCACCCTTGAGATGCACTATGTTGCACTATTCAGCAGGTTCCCATGATATAAACTATGTTGCAATATTCATTGGGCAACCTCTGAGATGCACTATCAAATGAGTGCCTTTGGGATGCATTTTGTTGCACTATACAGTAAGTGCCCCTACAAATGCGCCTCATCCAGTGGGCACCCTTGAGATGCACTATGATGTTCTATTCAGCAAGTTCCCATGAGACAATCTATGTTGCACTATCCAGTGGAGAACCTCTGAGATGCACTATCAAATGAGTGTCTTTGGGATACACTTTGTTTTGCATAACAGTAAGTGCCCATAAGATGCACTGTTTAGTGGGCACTCTTGAAATGCACTATGTTGCTCCATTCAGCAAGTTCCCATGAGATAATCTATGTTGCACTATCCAGTGGGCAACCATGAGATAAACTGTTGCACTATCCAGTGGGCAACCTTGAAATGCACTGTGTTTCACTATCCAGTGAGCACTCATTAAATGCACTATCCGTTAGATCCCCATGCATAGCACTATGCACTTTCCACAGTTTCCAGTGGGCACTATTGGAATATACTATACTGCACTATCCAGTGAACACCCATGAGATGCACTATGTTGCACTATCCAGTATGTACTATTGGGATGTTCCTTGTTTTGGTGTATGTTATCCATGAACATGACCCAATAGTTACTGTAACAGTGTCAAAAAGCCACAACTACATGTAGGTTTTTCAAACATTTCTGTTGGTGTAGAACAGCAGACAATACCAGGTGGAATGATGTGAATTCTAACAGAATCCATAGAGACATCGGCTTGTCCCTGTATGCTAATAATTCCTCATTTGTGCTGGTACGGTGTCGCGGCCTTGATGTTCGTCCTGATACCACTTGGTGCTTTGCCCATTGGTGCTGGGGAGAGGGACAGAGAATGCAGACTTTGTTTAATGACATTATTTCAGCGACATCCATCTACATAGTTTATGCATTATCACTGCCTCGTCAGATAATACTAAAGAAATCTCAGTGGTGTGCGCAGCATCTCATGGACTACAGCACCTAGGTCAAACTAGCCACCTTTTGGGCCAGTCCTGTGATGATAAGTTGATCCATAAGTTTGTTATGTTCAAATTAGAATTATTCAACCAATCGCACATAAATACATTGTGTGTGTGAACACAAGAGCTCTGAAAACGAATATAAAAGTTGAAATGACATGAATGTGGAACATTGAAATGAATGGTGAATATGTGAAGTCTTAAATATACAACAAGCTATCATGAAATAATAAATATTTAAAGAGAGGTGACTATTAAAAATGTGCACCTGAAATATAAAACAAAACGATACACACGTATAAGTAAAGACTTCAAACGGTCACAAACCTACAACTTTCATTAGGCGGTGAGTATTTTCATAGCAAAAGGGTAAAAACTGTTAGTAAAATGTTTAGAACCCCTAAAAGCCCTCAGTCTATTGCCTGAAGGAAGAAACCTAAAATACCCAGTGGCTGGATGGGATTCGTCTGACATTTAACACGCTTCAGTGCCCTTTCTTGGTAGAGTAAGTTCAGAGGCGGTAGGCTAGTGCCAATAATGCGTTTCACATTTCCAATCATGGATTGTAGTTTATCATGATCCCTTCGACTAATACAACCAAACCAGACTAAGATATTTGTAGTTAAAATGCTTTTAATAATTGCATGGTAAAAATTCACTAAAAATCCTTTCATTAACACCATAAGATTAAGAGTCCGTAAAAAGAATGGTCTCTGGCGTCCCTCCTTCAGTATCTCATCTGAATTAATGTTCCATGATAAGTTGTACGTGATGAATGTGCCAAGCAATTTGAATGAATGAACCTGTTCTACAACAGAACCAGTATCGATGAGAGGGTCCTTCAGATTCTCTTTTGCCTGAAGTCCACGATCAGTTCCTTTATAGTTTGGGACTTGTTGGGGTGATTTTTGTTGAGATTACATGAAGCACATGGATTGATGGGTTTTTCAATGGGACATCATCATGTAATGTCGTTAGGATGCATGGCAGGACAAGTACTGCATGTTAGCCACCTCTTACAAGAGGTGGGAATGAGTGGAACCTAAGACCAGGATCTTCACTCTACTGGACCAACGGCTTCATATTAAGGATGTGCACCTTCCACAGTCTGACAAAGAATCACAGCTGACCAAAGGATTCAAATTCAATGCCCGCTTCCATGCAAGGCAATTCTCTGTTGTTCATGCATTATACAAACGAACAGTCTAGATTTTGATAGATTTTGAAAACATTTGTAAGGCTCAGCAAAAATAATCTTTTTTTTTAGTTTTCATATATTATATATTCTGTTCAACTCCTTTAAACCCTATCTGCGAACATTTCTGTTTAAGGAATATTTCTTTACCTTATAGATTTTTTAATCATATTGGGACTTGTTGGAGTGTTTTGGTTGTGATTATGTGAAGCAAGTGGACTGAGTGGTTGTTCAATTGAACATCAACATGTAATGTCGTAATTAACTATTGAGAGTTGACTGTTATTGGAAAATTAACTGTTGAAAGCTGACTCACACCTTTGGGACCAGGGCATATGGTTCACTGAATAATTTAGAACAGCATGTAATTATTAAAGGTTTAGAGACTTCCAACCCCAGAATGTCGCTCCCTCAATCTAAAGAGGACTTAACCAATGTTAGAGACGATGGACATCCAGTCGAGAGTAATCAAGATAGCATACTCTGCTGAGTATTATTAGGCATTTCTAGCAAAATCTGACTAATTGAAGAGTGGCCATCTGCTAATTTCAACCTACCATGCTGCTCAGCTGGTCTGGCCACTTGCTGGGGAATACCCCCAGGGGAGGGGATATTGGAGGAGGGTCCGGAGGGTCTGAAGAGCTTCAGTCCCTTTCCCTGGCTCACAGCCTGGACAAGAATGGTTGTGTCGCTGGGGTTGGAGTAGATTCCATCACGGCGGCCAGCATGCTGATCTGTGGGATAATAGAGAACTGGACGTGCATTCGCTGCACCAACTCTAAATCCCTGGGATCAGAAGTATCATAATAGACCACATCATAAATACATAGAGGGTGTTTTCGACCGAAAGTTAGGCCCCAAAATTTTAACTATTGCGTTATTACATTGAAATGACTGTTCACATAACTAAGGTCTGTGTTCAGTTCATTGTAAAATTTGCAAGGAGGAAAAAATTGTTTTGACGACTGCTTCCTCATGGATTATTTGCACATTTGCACATCCTTGCACAAATTGACATATGTTGTAGAGATAATTATAAAGATCTTGCTCTCTGTGAACTTTCACCTTTCAACCATGCGATTCCAGCACAGAAATATTCAATAAAGTTGGGAGTGTCTTACAGTGAACCAATGGGGCTGTTTCACTTGATCAGGTCACATCCTACCCATAATGCAGTGCGCACAGCTGGGGAAGTAGGCCTATAAGCTACCGTAAAAGATGCACCAGTGTGGTTGAAACCTGGCGAATTCTGGTGATTTATTTCATCTGATCTCAAGTGACCCCCAGTGACCTCGAAACAATCTCCACTCTTGTCAGTACCAAATGTCATCCACATCAACCGAGTTTTGGTGAAACCTGACAAACTTTCAAAAATGGTATAACCTATGCAAACTTGACCTGCAGCAACTTTGTCAGGACTATGAAATGTACTCTCCATCCACACAGTTCCGTTAAAATTAAACAAACTAATCTGCTCCAAAAAATTGTATAAATTACACGAATTAGCCATGTGACAACAGCCATGACACCCACTGTTGAATCCGTCCGATACTTTCCTACGATGAACATGTGTGCCAAGTAATATATCAATCAGATGATGCATTGAAGGGTTTTACTGTATCAATAGGTGCCTATGGCCTAATTGGAGTGCACAGGCGTTTTTGACCAACATCGTGATGTGTCCAGTAGAAGCACAGTGGGAATCAGACTAATAATATACGAGCTTATACAGAGCTTATACAGTGCTTATATAGCGCTTCTTAGCATGCAATTCTGGCTCGTTCACTCCCGACGCACCATTTCAGTACGTCACTTCATCGTGTCTCCCAGGGGACTTCCCAATTGGGGCAGCCACATACAGTGCTCTCTACTCTTCACAAGTCAGCTCACAAGGTCCACTTTTACTAACACGTGGTGCGTGGACAGTTCAGGAGACTTGCCTTGTCCCGATGCACTGCGGAAAAGTCCTCGGGCTTCCAATGGGCTCCGAACTCGCATTCAATGGTTTTTCAGTCTGGAGCTCTACCAACTGAGCTAATCCACCTCCCAAAAAGCCCTGCTCACTCAGCACATGAACGCAGAAAGAGGCTGTATATACGTACGTGGTTCCAAGAACCCCATGCGGAACAAGGAGGTTATTATCCATGTCGAATTGGCGTAATTTTCTAATAGGATTTCCTCACATTTCAGGTTGCAAACAGAGCTTTGTCGAAATTTAAGACATCTTCAGTGATCACACAACCATCAATTTTGCTTTGACTATATTGAATAGGGGTGTTCTTTTATTATGCTGTGAGGATGCCTTTCTGCCTTGATTCATTTCGTTGGAACAATGTGTCCCAGTCATATGCGTATATTTTGAACATGTTCTAGTTCTGAGAATCAGTCTATTTGCTCCAGTGTTCGCATTAATGCATCTGAATAAACACAGTAGTGGTAATTTGGAATGTTCCTGCAGAGGCTACCCACTCGAAACCGAGATATCCTCAGCTTACTTGCAGCGTTTCGAAGTTCGAAATAGTGCCAGACCCTTGTGTAGCAATTTAGGTAGAAAACCTGTATGCTGCCTATTGTTTTGTGTACAACAAATGACGCACATGCAGGTCCTAAAGTGTGTAGCAATCTTGCTCGTTTCGGGAAGCATATTGCGAGCGACACAGATATTCCGAACGCTGGATACTTAGTCCTCGAATTACGATTACTCATACGGTTCTGTCTGTCTTCGCTATTTGTAGCAGCAAATCCCCAAGGTTCCCTCCTAATAATAATAATGATAAATTACACCTATATACAAGTGTTTTTTGAGTGCTCTTGAGAGTAGTGCCTCCTTGATGCAGTGATATCAAATCAAGATACCAGATCATATCCATCAGTCTACCGGTAATAGAGTATGTCCCCATAGGTATCTACTGGTATTAGAGTATGTCCCCATGGGTATCTACTGGTAATAGGAGTATGTCCCCATGGGTATCTACGGGTAATAGAGTATGTCCATGGGTACTACTGGTAATAGAGTAGTCCCCATGGGTATCTACTGGGAATAGAGTATTCCCCATGGGTATCTACTGGTATTAGAGTATGTCCCCATGGGTATCTACGGGTAATAGAGTATGTCCCCATGGGTATCTACTGGTATTAGAGTATGTCCCCATGGGTATCTACTGGTATTAGAGTATGTCCCCATGGGTATCTACTGGTATTAGAGTATGTCCCCATGGGTATCGACTGGTAATAGAGTATGTCCCCATGGGATCTACTGGTAATAGGAGTATGTCCCCATGGTATCTACTGGTATAGAGTATGTCCCCATGGGTATCTACTGTAATAGAGTATGTCCCCATGGGATCTACTGGTAATGAGTATGTCCCCATGGGTATCTATGTAATAGAGTATGTCCCCATGGTATCTACTGGTAATAGAGTATGTCCCCATGGGTATCTACTGGTAATAGAGTATGTCCCCATGGTATCTACTGGTATAGAGTATGTCCCCATGGGTATTACTGGTAATAGAGTATGTTCCCATGGGTATCTACTGGTATTAGAGTATGTCCCCATGGGTAATCTACTGGTAATAGAGTATGTTCCCATGGGTATCTACTGGTAATAGAGTATGTCCCAATGGTATCTACTGGTAATAGAGGATGTCCCCATGGGTATTACTGGTAATAGAGTATGTCCCCATGGGTATCTACTGGTAATAGGAGTATGTCCCCATGGGTATATACTGGGAATAGAGTATGTCCCAGGGTATCTACTGGTATTAGAGTATGTCCCCATGGGTTATCTACTGGTAATAGAGTATGTTCCCATGGGTATCTACTGGTAATAGAGTATGTCCCCCTGGGTATCTACTGGTAATAGAGTATGTTCCCATGGGTATCTACTGGTATTAGAGTATGTCCCCATGGGTATCGACTGGTAATAGAGTATGTCCCCATGGGTTATCTACTGGTAATATGTCCCCATGGGTATCTAATGTAATAGAGTATGTCCCCATGGGTATCTACTGGTATTAGAGTATGTCCCCATGGGATCTACTGGTAATATGTCCCCATGGGTATCTACTGGTAATAGATTATGTCCCCCATGGGTATTCTACTGGTAATATGTCCCCAGGGTATCTACTGGTAATAGAGTAGTCCCCATGGGTATCTCTGGTAATAGAGTATGTCCCCATGGGTATCTATGGTATAGAGTATGTCCCCATGGGGATCTCTGGTAATAGAGTATGTCCCCATGGGTATCTACTGGTAATAGAGTATGTCACCATGGGTATCTACTGGTATTAGAGTATGTCCCCATGGGTATCTATGGTAATAGAGTCTGTCCCATGTGTATCTACTGGTAATAGAGATGTCCCCATGGGTATCTTGTATTGGTACTAACCCTCTTTCTCCCAGTTGTCCTTGGCTGTCTGAAGGTGGTTGGTCAAAGTGTCCAGGCAGCGGTTGAAATTGGCTGCTTGACTCTGCAAGCAAAATGGACGGTAGTTTATCATGCACATACTGAACGTTGACACAAAAGTTACAAAGTTTTTTACAAAAGATACATTTTCACAGATTTCGTGGCAGCCTCATATTTTCATACATTTTATAGGCTTGCTAGATAACTGGCTAAAATGATTTTGTGCAATCTAGATTTTGATCTATTTTATTTCACTGTACCCAAACACAAAAGCATCAAAAGGGCAAAGTAAAAAAAAGACACAATTTCACAAAATTAGGGGCAGCGCTCACATTCTCATACATTCTACAGGCTGACAGGCTGACTATATAACTGCATAAAATAATTTTGTGCAATCTAGATTTGAATCAATTTTTTTTCACTGTACCAGAACACAAAAGTATCAAAAGGGCAAGAAAAACAAGGACTATTACATGATATCTACTACTGAATAGTACAGAGGGCAACATAGCAAGGAAGCAGCTACCTACTAGGCATAAAAAACACTGGGTAAGACACTTGATAACAAAAGATGTCATAGGCAAAATTTCGGACTCATCACGTTAAAGTTTTGTCACTGTGCACACTTCCATACTGCTGGTAACTGAGTAACCAAACTAAATAGGAGAGACACCTACAGTGGCCAGTTCTTGACTGACATTCGCAGCATCCTTCTGTTTTGCTTTCTCTTCTCCTCAGTGGCAGGCTCTGGTTTTGTTCTCAGGTAGTTTGGGACGACCTCATTGTTGAATGACTGAACACGTCGCTCTGTGAGAATCTGAAAGAGACGAATGATGCAGTCTGTTTGCATTACTCATTAAGGGAAATTCCTAATTTTGCGAAGATTTTTCTATGATACACTTGATGAGCAGAGGATCAAACCTGGATACTGCACAGTGCACGTCTTTGTCATTTGCGAATTCTTCACATGTGCACGGAATAAGGCAATGCCTCTTTAGTGGTACCTTAATGTGAGGGGGGGTAAATACTCAGAGGGCAACGTGCAAATTGCCTACTCCGGTACCAGGTGGAAGGCTGAGGCTTCACCAACTGAAGGAGTTTACATTCTGTACTTTTTTGTTATATTACACCAATTCTCTCAGAAGCTATATAGTGCCTCTCGAAAGTTGTACAGTTTTCCTTTGAGCAGTCTGAGCATTGAAAATATCCTGCTCACTCTTACTGGAGTTGTTCACACATCTGACTGCAGCTCCACAGTTTGACTTTGGTGCAGGTCATACCAAGGACTTGGAACACAACAAGGAATGGAACTGACCACCCATTGTGCCTGCAACTTCACATCTTATGGATGCAAGATAAACATAATCACGAGAGTCAATTGCACAACAGCTAACCTATTGATTCCTGGTAGTCATGTAAGGTAATGGCAGTGTGTTCAAAGATATTCATCAAGTCTCTTTAACATTTGAAGTTGCTTGACCTTTCAAACAAAATGGCAAATTGACTCCTAAATTACCCTTGACTTCAAATTGCTGAAAATCCCATAGGTAACATTGGTCAGTGATAATACTGATCAATTGTCATGATCATCCACCTATATGTAGGGAAGTTAGAAAGAAGGTGCTTGATCTGTTTAAAACATAATGGCCAAAATGGGCACCATGAATGACCTTTGGACCTCAAAATTTGAACACACCATTCATACCATAGGACAAAGATAACACTGACTAATACCCATCCAATGCCATTTATTTAGAAAGAAGCATTTTGTTCATTATGACAACTGAATGGCCATTTCAGACGAAATGACCCAAAGATTATCTTTGATCTCAATCTCTAAATACCCAGTATGAAGTTTTAATCCCAGATAATACTGACCAGCTTTCATATTCACTTGAGATAAACTGTTGGAGGAGAAGCATTTTTCATATTTCACAGAAGGGCAGATATTGGATCCTTGTTGAACTTTGACCTCAATGTTTCAACACCCCAGATAACATTCCACTTGGTTATCAATGTGACCTAGTGTCATCATGATGTAGGAGGAGTAGCGGGTCTGATGAATTGTGAACAGATAGATAAATAGATAGAGAGACATGCACGATCACGCTAGCTCACCCAGCCACAGGGCTGATGTGAGCTAAGAATTAAGAAAGCATCAAACCAAACCAGAATACCAAGACTCAGTGATGACTTTTGACCACACAGATAAAAAGTTTACAGGCAATTTTAACCTGATCAAGCAAAGTATTAATTGTGTATATACTTGGAGGTTGTAAAATAAAGGTTTTAGTTTTCAGACTTTGATCTCTGTTGACCTCAGATGATCTCCGACCTGACCCGAAACAATTGGATTCTTGACTCTATGACTGTAAACGTACAAATACCTGTCATGACTGCCTAGATTCCTCTGAATTTTGTCAAGTAATAAATCAGAAAAATACTAAAGGTTAGTGATTCCATGACGCTTCTGACTTGAATCAAGCTAAGCATTTGCAACTTCACATGCCTTGTAACATATGCAATGCAAACAAAGATTTACACTAGGTACTCATGTAGTACTCATTATAGGGAACCCCCTCTTGATCTCATGACCTTTGACTTGATCCAAAACAATAGGGTTCATGTAAACTTATTACTGGAACACCATTACCAAGTATAAAGCTTCATCCATCCAGGTGGGATCGAGGGTATCCTGTTTACAAGCTAAGCTGAAATTTTCCAAATTATCAATTTTTCAGTTCTCCAATTTCTCCCAAAACTGAACCCCCTGGGGTCAAAACCAAACATAGGTTCTTTTAAATTCCCCATAGGGATGCTCATACCAAATTCACCCTGAGCAGACCAGGCATCTAGACGTATCGTGTGAACAAGATTTTTGCCTCAATTTCAGATTTGATCTCTCTTTACCTCATATGACCTTTACCTGACCCCAAACGATAGAGATCATGTACTCATAAAGGGTACCCATAAACCAAGTATGAACTTCACTAATCCAGATGGGGGTTAAAGTTATCGTGTTAACAAGACTAGGCAAACACCACACAAAAACACAAAAAGCACGCACGCACACATGACACGCACACACACACCCTCATGACAGCATAGTTTCCTCTGACTTGTAATGGAATCGCAAAAAAGCAGACATGCAGTAGCCTAATGCTAGTGCTCTCAGGGTCTTCGTGGGTCAGAGGACGAAGGATCACATTCTCCAAGTGCTGTCTTGATTCTTGAAGTAGATATTGTTGAGACACTCAAATGACCTGCAGTGAGGAAAAATGGACAAACAATAGAATCAATTTTTTTTTGGTAATGACGGAATTCAAAGAGAGATTTGGACCCTGTTTGTAATGTTTCATGTAGCCAGCTCTCTGGGCTAACTACGACTGTGTGACCATTCAGTTGATATCCACAGATCATGATTGCAGGGATGTGCCTAAAAATCAGAGTGCCGGTAAAGTTGATGATCAGATCCAAGAACAGGGATAACTGTAGAGCACAGAATTGTAGTAAGGTTGAAGGGGGGGGAGGTTAAAACAAGGGGAGAAGTTGGGGAGAATCCGGCGAACTGACCCCCCCCCCTGTAATCCCGCCTGAGCACATGTCCTGCGAATTCATGTTAAGAATCTGGGTTATACTAGGATATGCTGCTACAAAACTGTAAGTATCCAAGCCCCGTCCTAAGATTTTCCCAAATCACCTTGCAGGACACCATGACACACCAGGTTTATTTGGGTTGTATTTGGTGTGACCTGATTAAAGGCTGGATATCCTTTTTCTGGCATCAGGGCTTCTAACCACGAGCATGGGTGTTCCAATATTTCACCATGATATATGCTGCATTTTGTGATTAGACCTGCGTTATCATGAACACGAGTACAAAACTTGCGAAATAACAAAACAACACAGCAAAAATTAATTTTCCCAATCTCAAATTGCCAAACACAGTTTCTGATGCATAAATCGCAAAAAGTACACTCACTCAATTGTTTTCTCTACAACAATGAAAAAACCACATGTCACTTTCATCACATCCTCGGAGCCTCTGAGAATAATTCTCATTGCAGCAGCAAGCAGACAATATTACTTTTTTTTCACAATGTACTACGGATCTCCAATCAGCACCTCATGCCACAATGACTGAAGGGCAACCAGGATTACCAAGAGAGATTGCAAAAATTGTGCCTGCCTTTTCACTGTATCTTCTATGATATTAACAAGTACAATGCACCATTCATCATGCACTACCATATTATGAGCAACCGTGATTTGAGAAAGCATCAAAAGACGATCGATCTCTGCTTACAGGCTATGATCGCAGGGTGGTACTGGTACTCAACTGATAACAGGGCAAAGCTGTCTAACAAGGAAGGCCTGCAGAAAACAAATGAAACAGAGAACTCTCATCTGCACTCTTGTAGCACTGTTTCATTACATTTGTCACAGCTGAATTTGGAGGGCACTACTCCACTTATCCCTGCTCCTTTGCAAATACAATGCTAAAATGTGGTAAAATTTGAGAATTTATATGGTGCAACTTACATGGGGTGTGTCGTATGCACTTCGCAAATATTACCCTGGCCGTTGTACCCTTGAGCATGGTGCTTCATCTCGATTGCTTCCCTCCACCCAGGTTAAATGGGTACCCTGTTAGGTAACTTATATAGCATTGCGTTGTATGTGGCTGCACCTATGGGAAATCCCCCAGGGGACAAGATTGGCATAACTGTTCAGTGTGCCAGGTGCGAACAGCAAGGATTGTGCACTATAGAGTGTGGGTGTGAAAAGTTACCAATGAGCAGGGGTAATGATTGTGAAGCACTTTGAGATTGGTTTGCCACATGAAATCGAATCATTATCATTATTATTAACAACCTGTAGAAGGACGATAACTGGAGTACCTGTTAATATAGGTTGCTCCTCATAAATACCCAATTGGCACAAAATCTGTGAGAAATAAATGGGGGATAAGTTTTCAACATGACTTGGAATTCACACTGACACAAGTCACCCTCTTCATCAACTCCTCCATGACAGATTTATAGAGAGAGGTATCGTTAGGCTGAGACTACTGAGTCTTAAACCCAATAGACATCAAAATTCAATTATCCCTAGTGCAATCAAGCTTCTTAAGAAATCAGAGACGCTAACTCCTTTGTCACATTTTTATAGCCCACTATATTACTTATATATGAATCTATATTAACTGTTCATTTCTATTATTTCTATGTCTGTACGTGTGAGTATTTGAATTTCCTTTTTTAGATTGATAAAGTTTTACTTACTTGGGATCAACTTACTCACAACAACAAACTCACAACATAAAAGTGTGAAGCCTTAACCAATTAAAATCTGATATAAATATATATACCCAACTAACTCCACATGTGTGTGTAATCATTAAGCTGGTGTTGCGTACCATTAATTTCAAATGTTGCATGCAATGAGTGACAAGTTAGCTAGGGCTAGCAATCGTTTTAGGGAAATCCTGGAAATAAAAGTGCATTCCATGACTGGTACATTCTACCAACACAATCATTTGAATGTTGTTCATGTTTATTCTACAGGGAACAACAACAGGAACAAAGTAAGAAATTTTTGTTTTTTTTATGATGGAAGCCCTCAGAATCTAGGCATCTTCAAGGGAAACAAAACTCTATTGATATATATATTTTTGACAAGATTCAAACTGTCTAAAATTAGTGACCATTACTCAGTTAACACTTAACATTTTGCTTTCACTTGTGACTGTAAACTGTGAATTTTGGGGATCATATGACACTCCCAGGTAGATATTTCCACACATACTGTAGACAGATCGTGAGCATACTTGGGTAGAGTTTGTGATCAAGGGAGCCTTGTAGTATTATCCTTTTTTATGTTCTGTTACCACTGTCAGTACTCACAATCTCGTATTCTGGTCAATAATGGCAACATGGACTATATGTACGTAACGGGCAGGCTCAGCTGTTCACTGACAACAGATTTTTCCAGTGGGTCAGAACAACAAGTGCCACTGGCAGACTGGCTACCTCATATACCATATGGGTCTACAACAAGTGCCTCATTCCTCGCTGGTCTCTATCCAACAACTGCGTAGTTAAGGAAGTGGACGAGGACGAGGGTACGACCCACAATCCTAGATTTCTCAACCACTTAATCACACAATCAGCCTCACAATACTCACCACTGAATGGTATCTGGCTCTGTTTCAAGCTTTATAAGTAGAGTCGCCAAAGCCTTCTTTACGTCTAGTATCCTCTTAGACAGATTCTCCAAGGAAGTGTCTAGGGCCTCTTTTGACTACAAGAGAAAAAAATTATCATTTCCATGTATCTGCCGGAGTGGATTCCCATTTGATGATTAAGGCATGTATACCACCATAGACACAATCCTAGCTGGATGGATGGATGGACAGACAGACAGACAGGTAGGTAGGTACCATAGCTGGTTCAAGCTAATAAAAAAGGTTTGATATCCATAATGAGGAAACGGTTTGGTATTCATATTAGGAAGAAGGTTCATTACTTCAATTGGACAAAGGGTTGATATCATAATAGAAAGGTTCATAATTCATAATCGAAAAAAGGTTTGTTATTCATAAGAGGATTCAAGGTTTGATATAACAGGAAAAAAGTCCATTATTCATAATAGGACGTAAGGTTTGATATCATAGGAAAACATAGGTTCGTAATGATTCATAATCAGGATTGCCTCAACCCCCAAGTGGCGTAAGTGGTCGTACAGCGGGGAGTGGGAAGGTGGGGGATGGGGATGGTGGAAAAATCGGATAGAAGCTGAAAACACTGTGGTGTATGGTAGGCAGGCACATATACAGGATATTCCAACCGGGGGTGCACATGACTAAGAGGGACGCCACTACAGGTTGACAAAATTGAACAAACAAAATCCTCTTTCGGCTACTGAGCTCCATCATCCCGCTCCAAGAATAATTTCACTTACGCCACTTAGGGCTGAGGCAACTCCACTGGCAAGTATGAATTACAAATTCTTTTTCCCTATTATGAATATGAACCTTCCGTTCTACTATGAATAACAGACCTCTGTCAATTATGAATAATGAAACTTTTTCTACTATGAATACCAAACTTTTTTTCTGTTAGGAATATCAGACCCTTGTGTTATCATGAATAACTGATCTCATGGATTATGACCTCTTTTCATTATGAATATCAAACTCCATTATCAGTAACATAGGCCTACCCTTCTCCCCAGTCTCTGGCTTATATAAAGCCCACCCTGCTAATTCATGATGGGATCAATGCCGTTTTTGAATGTCAAACATTGTTTCTGCATGAACTACCTCTTCAGGAAGAATGTTCCACTGTTGTATAAATCTCTGAATGAAGAAACATTTCCTAATGTTCCTTGTACAATTTTAAGCTGTGTCCTCTTGTCTGAACCATGGGTGTGTGATCCCTTACCTCTCTGCTTAACTCAAACAAATCACCATGAGGAATTTTATCCAGTCCCTTCATTATTTGAACACTTCATTAAGATCAGCCCTTACACGTCTCCTTTCCAGTATTATTAAACCTGCTGTCCTCAACCGTTCTCCATATGACAGAGTGCTAAATCCAGAAATAATTTTCAAGCTCTGTGCTATACCCTCTCTATATTATTAATATCTTTCTGCAGGAAGGGTCCCCATGCCTGAAACAGTACTCTAGTTGCAGTCTTACTAATGATTTGTATAAACGCACAATGTTTCTTTTAGACTTGTTAGTTATATTTCTTATGATGATTCCCAGAGCTTTAATTTGCAGCCTTCATTGCCCGGGCCACCTGATGACTCACACCCAGGTCCTCCTGAATAATTACACCCAAATTTCTTTCAGCGGTAGTACTTGACACAATGTCCTCCTCCATACTGACTCATACTTCGGATTCTTCCTCACGACATGTAATGTCTTGCATTTCTGTGCCAATCAGCTGACCATTGCATTAAAACATCCAAATCTGCTTGCAGTGCTACACAGTCTTCTTTTTGTCGAATCTTTCTGTACAGCTTAGTATCATCTGCAAATTTTAACATTTTACTTGAAATTCCAATATCGATATCATTAATATATAAGAGAAATAATGTTGGTCCTAAAACCGACCCCTGTGGTACACCACTTGTCACGTCTGACCAAGGTGACTGTTCTCTGTTGATCACAACTCTCTGTTTTCTGTTAGTGAGCCAATTGCTGATCCAATGAGCACATTCAGCTGAGTGATGCCATGCACTTCAACTTTTCTAACGAGCCTTGCATGTGGTAACTTATCAAAAGCTTTGCTAAAGTCTAAATACAAAACATCAACTGGATGGCCCATGTCCATACTCCTGGTTACGTCATCCAGAAAATGCAGCAAGTTTGTTAAGGCAAGACTTCTTGCACAGAGAGCCATGCTGTGAGCTATTTAATAGTCCATGTTGAGATATGTGTTCAATGATTTCATCCTTGATAATAGATTCCAATAGTTTGCTGACATGTGATGTCAAACTCACTGGCATAGTTCTCAGCAAGATATCGGGGTCCAGACTTATGTATCGGAGTAATATTTGCACAGCGCCAATCATCAGGTACATCACCAGATGACAGACTGTTCTGGAACAGACGATTAAGCGGCTCAGCAAGGTAAACAGCAAGTTTCTTTAGGACGATGGGATAAATGTTGACCCACCAGTTGCTTTCGCTGACTTTAGTTGCTCCAACTTCTTCTTCACTACTTCTGGTCCAATTCGTACAGCAGTAAGTTTCTCACCTCCATCGTCAAATAAATTATATGGCACTGGCATTTCTCCAAATTTTTATGTGTAAACACACTTGTAAAATAATTGTTTAAAATCTCTGCCGTTCTAGCCTGGTTGGAATGCTTCACCATTTTCCTTAAGTGGTCCAACTGCCTCCTTTACTTTCATTTGCTTTCTTACATAGTTGTAGTAGGCTTTCGAATCAACTTGGATACTGTCAGCTAGTTTTGTCTCCAGTTTTGCTTTTGCATGTCCGATCATGTGATCAAATATGTTCAGGGAAATCGTGTAGTTCTCATATCAGAGGTATTCCTGGAATTTCTATAAACTTTCCACAGACTCACCTCCTTTCTTCTTGCTCTTTCTATATTACATTCTACCATATTGGATTAGACCTTTTCCCTCTCTCTTTGGTTGGTACATATCTCCTCCACTGCACTCTGCAGGAGATGCTTGAACTTATCCCACATCTGATGCTCATCTCCCACTAAGGTAATCCCCCATCTGTACATAATCTTCATGTCGGTAGTTGAACAGGTTTTCCTCCAGACAGGCAGGGTTGTCACACATACTTTAAAGTTTAAATGATACCATATTATGGTCACTACTCCCAGGTGTTTCGATCACAGACACACTATCAACAAGGTCCTCATTTGAACCAAGAAAAAACAAGGATGTCATCACCTCTGGTAGGCAGTAGGCTTCTCCACTAGTTGTATCAAATAGCAACCCTGTACAAGATCCAAGAAACCTTGCCCTTCAGTCTCTGCATGCAATGACATCCAGTTTATAGTTTGGTGATTAAAACAGCAATTAACAACTCTGAATATTTATCACTTGCCCTCCACTTCTAACATGTTTGTAGGGCTGTTATAGATGATGCTGATGCCAATCTCAGCTTCCGCTGAATTTAATTTACAAAACAATGTCTCTGTATTTTCCAATCCTGAAAGCTCGTCATCCTTTATCACATTTAAATGATGTTTATAGTACCATGCACCCCCTCAATATGCCACCGAGTGTCTGGTATTTTAACATAGTACCGGGTTGGCACCCCATCGCCCTTCTCTTTTTCCAGGCTAGGCATCCCGCACCCCCCCCCCCCCCCCCCCCCCCCACGTCTGTTTTGTTGATCACATCATAGCAACTGGTATACTCTGAGTCCTAATTCTGCATTCAGTATGTCATCTGTTGCCCATGCCTCTGTAACTAATATATGGTCGTAGTCATTTGCTCTGGTTCAAGCTCCAATACGTCTATTTTATTTAACAAACTTCTACTGTTTAGTAAAACACAACTCAATTTCTGATGAACAACTACCATATCTAACTGAGTGAGATTATGTACATTTTTGCAACCACCACCTGTGCAATAATTAAAATTAGCGGGGACTGTTGGTGACATTCAACAAGTTTGACTGGATCGCCGCTCCATTGGGTGGATTCCAGACATGCTTGGGTTTGGTGCTTGCTTCCTTACAGCACCAGTATCTCTAACTCTTTGTTCATCAACCCTGTTCGTGCCTCGGCCTATGTCTTGGGTTACATTCTTTCTTTTCACTACCTTCCCTCCTCTGATAATCAGATCCGTTTCACTCTACCTTTGCGCTCCCTCAACTCCATTCTTAGATTTCTTAGATTGTATTCCTCCTGTCTCTGCTTTCTAGTTTAATCCAGGTTAATGAAGTATGCCTTCCAATTATCGTTGTCGCCATTAGTTACGAGCAACTTTTTTACACGTACAACTACTCTACATTTATGACTGAACCGTGATGCGGCTCTGAACATTCTCTTGATTAGTCTATCAAATTCTGATCAGGATGAAAAAAAAATGTTCCCTGACTGGTTAAAAAATCAGGATTAAGAACAGGTGATTTTTGTTACAAATGTGACTTGGAAAGTCAAACTCATTGAGTTACGGCCAGACCAATTTAGGCATGGTTGCATAATGTATATATACCCATGTGTACCTGGATGTATGAGATCGTTAGTGTTAGGGATGAGGCTAACAGATGAGGTTACAGATGTAATCCTGAATCTTATCGATAACCAACACCTAGGCCTAGTTTGTAGACCTACAGAGTACAGTAGGCTAACCCCTAACCCTCACTAACCCTAACCCACCACTAATTCTGGCCTAACACTAATCTCATAGTCATATACCCAGGACCAGGTACACATAATAGTAGTAGTTGCGCAAGATTTATTGCTTCCTCAAAAACTGTAACGTTGAGTCCCTGAATGCGATCTGATTTTTCCAAGCAACGTAGTCAACGGTCTCCCAACTGGCTTAAACTTTAAAGTATACTATAATTCTCAATGCTTCTCTCAGATTGATCTTTGCTGGAGCTTCTTCTTGGAGTCTCGCAATGTGACTGAAAAATCTCAGTCTTTCATGTGCTTCTATGGATGACCAAGGGATTTGGTTGGTCACATCACAGAGTTTGTAGGTCGGCTACATAGGTACACATAGTAGTAGTAGTAGGTTGAGTCTCGTCTATCCGACATGCTCAGTGATCAACCTCTGTCACGTATCACGTTCTTGCGCAAGGTTTATTGCTTCTTCAAAACTGTTAATGTTGATGTCCCTGAATTGCTACTTACCACATACTTATTTTTGGGATTAGAAAAATAGGCATAGTCTTTGGTTCCCATATTGTGTCATATTAAAAGTTTCGATTGCAAACTAACATCACTGTCGATAGCCCTCTTGAATTTGCTGATCGTAGTGGTGTCAACTGCACAATTCGTTAATGCATTCCAGTGGTTGACTCTTTGACTGAAAAAGTTCTTCCTGATCTGAATTCCTTTTGTAAGTCGGGGTTTAAACAGCTTTAAGTTATTTCTCTGGTACCACTTCAGACAGATGAAAGAAGGTCTCTGTGTTAATAATAATAATAATATCTCGTTCTTATGTAGTGCTTTTCCACGTCGAGGACATGTTCAAAGCGCCTTGCACAGATATTGACCCCTGACCATTAGTGACTTGTCACAACCCGTACTATATAGCACGCACCTCTTGCTTGTTCTCTCCCGACGCACCATTCCAGTACGTCGGCTCATTGGTCCCTGGGGGAGGACTTCCCATATGCCCCACATGGCACTCACTACTCTTCACAAGTCACCTCACAAGGTACCCCCTTTCAAACACTGTGGATGGCGTGGCACATTTCAGCAGACAACAGCACTGCAGAGGAAAGGTCATCCGGGTCCAATTGGGCGAGGAACTCGCAATCCAATGCATTTTGCAGTCTGGAAGCTCTTCTGGAATGAGCGAATCCGCCTCCAACATTTCAAAAATCCCTTCAGAATTTTGAAGGTTTCTATTAAGTCTCCTCGATTCCAATGTTTTTCCAGACCCTGAAGCTGTAGAGCTGATAAACACTCCTCATAACTTAGATGACACAGTCATGGTAGAACTTTTTGTCGCTCTTTCAGGAGCTTTTCCAAAACTTCAATGTCCTTCAATGTTCAAGGTCCATCTGATGTTGAGAACATTGCGGATGTTTAGAACATTGCGCAGTGGTCTTTTTGGGAAGTGTCAATTTTGTGATCAAGATCCTTCGTTGTACCCCACAGTCACAATTATAGTGAATGTATCATAAGTCGGTCAGTATAATGAGCGGTAATTGCCATACATATTGCATTATAACGCATGAGAATCACATGACAGTTAGGTGACCGACACTGATTAGCCTTCGCGCAAAAGCCTCTCGCAATGCATTGTGGTGAGCTCAGGGGGCAAAGTAGGCAATCTATGGAAGGCCAAAGAAGGAAATTCACCGGATAAAATTGATTTTTCTTGAGAGAGATAGCACATTTTAGCTGAAATTCTCACGATGAAGATGTAAAAACTTATCGGGGACAACATACTAAATTTGGGAGAATATACACAGCGAATGAAAAAAATAATTGGAATTTACAAGTTTTTCTAATACGTGCTAACACAAAACTGCCCCCCAAAGTATCCCAGCATGCATCAAAACTATCCCACAGTGCACCGCAACATGCTAATTGCTATTTGCAAAAAGGTCTATTGGTGGTGCCAGTATATACGGACAAATAGGTACACATCGGTGGGCCTATACATTATGCAATCATACCCCGATCTGTTTTCCTGTTTCAGGATCAGGAATCGTTGTCAAGTTATACTAGTGTGACCGAGCCTCAAGCTAGGCCTAGCCAGGCTAGGCCATTACAGTACTAGCTAGGCATAGGCCTACCTAGGCTAGGCAACAATAAGTGAATCGGCCTAGCCTAGGCCTAGGCTACCTTTATCTAGGCCTAGGCTACCTTATCCACAAAGGGCCATACTGGGTACTCACTGCATGTTTGTAAATTTGTCTTCCGATGTCACTACGTTGAGACCATCTACCTACAACGATAGGCCACATAAATCAGCTAGGCTAGATGGAGAGACAACATTTTGCCCACCAGCATAATGAAAGTGGCCCAGAACTTGAACTGAGACTATATTAATATCGTATGTATTAGTTCCACGAAATCTGTATCGCAGTGAGAATTGCCAATCGACTTCTACGTTACTACTATTAGGCTATTCATTAATACGTAAATGCAAACGTAACCAGTATCTGCGAAAAATTACCTGTAATTTTCACACCGTATCAGTTTTTCACAGTTTCCTCGAATTGTTATATTGAATGCACGATGATGTATTTGATCTTCTTCTTCAGTACGTTGTAGTTAAACTCGATAGCTTTCGAGATGGCACTGTCTGGCAACTCTGAAAGAGTGTCCTCGAATTGCCCTGAAACATTTTTTAATTACGATATTAGGCCATGTAGCTTTTATATTGAGCCTAAGTGTCTCATCTTCATGCATTTATTATAATCCAATTTCACGAAACGAATCACTATATTCCTTATCAGACATTATCAATACATCACTTAATCATTTTAAAATCAACTCAAATCCATCTCCGGATGAGAGATACCCTAGCGTGTTTCGTGGATGCAGGATATCAAATTGCAAAGTTTGGTTCGCCACAACTATTCTGGTTAAAAAAAAAACAATGATATGGTCAGGTCAGCTGGCTTGCTGTGTGATCTGTGATCATGTCTGGATGAACAATCGTAAAAATCGTTGTTGTTTAACAGTTTATGAATCCAATTAACATTGTATTTGTGAGGATGGCGTCGTTCACACTTCCAGCCTCAGACTGAGCTCCATTCTATATTGACAATGGCACAGAACGGATCTGCCTCTCGACAGAGAAATGTTAGTTGAAATACAGTGTTGTGTGCTACACTGCCTAAATTAGCCTGTGTTAAGCCTAGCCTTGCCCCTGGGCTGTGGGCATTGTCTAACTTACTGTTGAGCTAGTTTCACATGTACATTTGCTGCACTAAAACAGGCTAGGCCTAGGCCCTCAGTCGGGGGTTCTCGAGTGGAGGTCAATTTGCGACATGCATGATGCGATGCATACAGTGTAAGTGGCCTGCAGAAGATCCAATGGATAGTGGCGCTCTGCTTAATTTAATGATAATATATGCCTGGCTCTGGCCCAGGCCAGTAGTTTGGTCATGAACAAATGGCTGGTCAAACGGCTCTAATTTAGAAATCAGTACCCGGAAGTGACGTACATTGTTACATGTTGCACGTGTCAGAGTGACTATTCACAGGTTGGGTCCGTGGACACCTCTTACTTCCGGACACTGATTCTAAATTCGTACCGTCAAACAAATCTAACCCTCTTCCATTAGTTGATCTTGTTAAAATTTCACCCATACCATTTTGCATTCCTCCAGTAATTTAATAAGAACATCGAATCAGTTGTGTAGTCTGGAAAGAAAAATAACACTCCTGTGTATAGTGTTACTTGCACTAACCTACATTACCCCAAAGTTCCCCGAAGCGAATGCCTCGGGCAACAGTAACTGATGTTGGTATGTATGTTCCTCATGATGAGTACTTGAACCCTATTGTTTTGGGGTCAGGTCAGAGGTCACCAGAGGTTAAAGTCTGAAAATCTTGTAAACACGATTGGTCCAGAATGGTTGGTTCAATCAAGTTTAAATTTGGTGTATAGCTTTTTTATGGGGTGTACAGGATCTCTATTGTTTTTGTTTCAGGTCGGGGGTAAATATTGGTCAAAAATAGGACATATGGGAAAGTCAATATTTTGGCCAAATTTGGCTTGTTAAACACGATAACTCGATCCCACCTGGATGGATGAAGCTTATACTTGGTATGTGTGTTCCCCATGATGAGTACATAAACCCTATTGTTTTGGGGTCAGGTCAGAGGTCACCAGACGTCAAAGTTTGAAAACCTTGTAAACACCAAAAGTCCAGAATGGTTGGTCTGATCAGGTTGAAATTCAATGAAGAGCTTTCTTATGGGGAGTATAAGAACCCTATCGTTTTTGGATTAGGTCAGGGTGAATTTTAGTGAAGAACAAAAAAATTGTGAAGAGTCAAGATTTTGGCCATTTTTAGCTTGTAAACAATAACTTGACCCCACCTGGATGAAGCTCATACTTGGTATGTGTGTTCCCCATGATGAGTACATAAACCCTATTGTTTTGGGGTCAGGTCAGAGGTCACCAGAGGTCAAAGTTTGAAAACCTTGTAAACACCAAAAGTCCAGAATGGTTGGTTCAATCAAGTTTAAATTTGGTGTATAGCTTTCATATGGGGGGTACAGGAAGCTTATTGTTTTTGGTTCAGATTGGGGTGAATTTTGGTCAAAAATATAAAATTTGTGAAACGTCGATATTTTGGCCAAATTTGGCTTGTAAAACACGATAACTCGATCCCACCTGGATGGATGAAGCTTATACTTGGTATGTGTGTTCCCCATGATGAGTACATAAACCCTATTGTTTTGGGGTCAGGTCAGAGGTCACCAGAGGTCAATGTCTGAAAACTTTGAAAGCTGTGTAGCTTTCTTATCAAGAGTATAGGAATATATGGGAAATTGGTCAGACGTTATGTTACCCATAATAGGCTGGTACAATCTCCCATTTGTCCTTGCGTCTGGCTATAGGTGTCAGGAAGAGTCAAGGGAATCACTGAGCCTTTTGGCTTTCTGGTACCTATTCAGACCAGTGTTCAGACTCTAGACCACCCACTTAATAATTGTAGCAGAGAAGATTTCCTGAAATTATGTCATAATGTTCCTCTGGTGATGCTACTTTCAGCTTGTACACAGATTTTTATTGCATTATTTTATAGTGCCAGTAGAGTGAAAATATGTATTATAGGCCCACCCCCAAGCAGTCATTATTTGATGAATGTTGAGTTTGTTGACTAAACTTGGCTACAACTTTCATTGACTCTTGAGCGGGCTCTTGAGGCATAATGAACTATTATTATTAAATGTAAAAATTGCAACAGTCTGCAAAATGCTTTTCCCTTCACAGACTTGGTTGGTTTACTATGATACTCAGTTAACATTGACCACTGGTACATACAGGGTGTTCAGCAATTTATGGTCAGTGGTCATTGAAGGGGCATAATGAATTATTTTGTGGGAAATTGCACAAAAACTGTGAAATGCCTTTTCTCCTACACATTAGTTTTGATTTATCAGGGGTACCCTCTCTACTTCAGTGTTGTCATCGACATGCAGTATTTGAGGTGTTCGGAAATTGAAGGTCAAAGTTCATCAAAGGGGCGGGGTGCAAGAGCTATTATATGAAAAATTCAACGGCATCTTCTGACAGATTAGGTTTTAGATTACCATGATACCTGGTCAGTGCTATCATTCACCAGTACAAGTATGAAATGTTGAAAAATTTGAGGGCAAGGGCTATTAACATGGCGTACCGTTATTATGTGAGAAATTATGGTAATCTACAAAATGTGGATTCTGGCTTCGTATTTTTTTTTTTTTCAATGGATGGTCATGAAACTTTGAAACAATATTCATTGACTGATGGGACCAATTTGGACCACGTGTAGGTCACGGTCAAATGACATTGAAAAAACTGCAACATCTATTTCCTACAAATTAAAATTGAATAACCATGGCACTCTGTCAATATTAATATTGACCATTGGTGCATGGGGGTGTTCAGGAATATGAGGCCAGAAATCATTAAAGGAGCATAAAAAGCTATGATAGAAACATGCAAAATGCATCTCTGGTACAGACCTACGTGATCACATGACACGAGGTCTCTGTTGGCTATAACTAATTAACAACAAAAGGGTTCCAGGAATGCCGGGTCAGAGGTTATCTAGAGGTTATCTTGGTCAAACATGGTCAATTCAATGGGTAACTGTCTACATATAGTCCAGTAATTTATTGACTTCATTGGTGCAACAGGATGTTCAGGGGTCTAAAGCAGGCATAATTAGTCAAAATGATTCACCTACAGATTAAGTTGAGTTATTAGAAGGTGGACAAAATATTCCTCCAGTGTAATATTTGCGGTCAAGGGTCATTAAAGTGGCACAATGGGCTATCTTGTCAAAAATAGCAAGTCCTCATATGAGTATGAATGTTCCTTGTGCTGTGCTTCCTATAACCGTTTATCTAATTTTACTCTCTCATTTTTCATTGTCTTGTTGAGCTCACAAATGGTGACCAAACTTGGACAAATGTTCATTGGCCCCTGGGACATCTTTGACCATTATGTGGAAAACTGCATAATGCTGCGAAATGTGGTACCTTCGGGGGTTCAGGCAATTCTAGGTCAAAGGTCATTGAAGGGCATATTGAGCTATCAGTGAAAAAACAACTGAGGGTTCTACCATCATACTCATTATTATCATGGACTAGTGCCGGTACCATGGGGTGTTCACATTTCACCTTTAGACCCCATATGAGACGATACGCTGAGCCCCACTAGCAAATCGAAGGAAATATTTGATACAACAATGTATAAAATAGATCATCACAGATATTTGCCATCCTCAATACTCAAAAAGCTACTGTAGTACTTGAACCATGGTATGGAGCGACCCTTTTCTTTTCTTCATTATTTTCGTTTTTCATATTTTTCTCCACAGATGATTGAGGCGGAGGAGTTGTATCTGTTGATGAAGGAGGAGTACAGGATATCCGTAACACCAGAGCCTCATGTTCTTCAATCATCTCAATCAGGCCGTAGCTGTTAAACAGCCGCATAGCTTGGTAAGAGATTGTGGTGAACTGGGTGAAGGAGAGACAGGGTGGCAGGGGGGGCTGGGGGTGGGGGGGGTGATACATGCAGCACTGGTGCCTTTCTATTACCACTGACATTTTTATTAACAACCCCTTCTAAGTTAGGTCAATGGAATAGTCTTCATATTCTTCTCTTTCAAAGTCTTTCTGTTTAGATTGTGCACTGTATTCTGTTGCAGGCTGTTCAAATAATCTATGCTTGGGCCACAAACCCATTTCGGGTAATAAAGAATGAGAACATTTTCTTTCTGGGACTGGGTAGCAACCTCTGATATATATTTTTTTAATATATTGGTATTGGGTATTTCCATGGTTCTGTTTGGATACATCGATACTGAACAAACCGTTAGAATAATGAGCTCTTTTTTCTACCGTCAATTGCATAAGGCACCCTAACTACCTGGAACTAAGAAGAGCTCTTTCTTCGAACAACATAAGGTTCATGATGGAATTTATGCTGTGTTCGCCTTACCTTCTGTTTTTTTGCATTTGTTGTTGTGGAGGCACTCCCGCTACCCCAGACAAAGTGAGTCATGCGCATTTTGGTGGGTCACTGAAGTAATGACCACCACTTGAGTAATCTTGGACTTACAATTAATGAAAGTGACATACCCACAGTCACTTTGGAGACCAATGTCAAAACCCTGCTGAAACATGAAAAAACTGGCTGACGATGACTCACATTCCGTAACTCCAATGACCAAAAGACATGGCGCAGGTGTATCACCATACCATCAAACAAGGACCTCAACAATTCACTCACCATGTCCAGGGTGCTGGGAGTGCATTACACACTTGACAATGCAGAAAAAAATAGCAGGTAGGGAAAAATTATACAGCAATAAACTTCTATACTGAATCCATGTTATTTACTGAGAGAGCTATATCTCAACAGTCTATCTGCAACCGTCTCTTGTCTAGCTGGAATCTACGAAGAGGTTAGAGGTCCGTCTATCCTACCGGTGGTGAGAGCTGACCCATATGACGACGAGCCCGTCACCCCCCAGCACGAGTGGTCCCTAATACCCATGTGTACTCCCTGGTAGGACGGTACAGGTGGTGTTCATACTTGACTTCAGTCAATCCTGGGCTTGTGGTAAGCAATGGCAGCACTGCCGTCTGTGGACGGGTTTAGGATTCAACACTTAGATGAATTTATTCCCAAAAGGAAACCCACCCTCCATTTGTTCTACATTTGACTCACCCACCCCACCTTCTCCCAGCCTTCCCCACTCCAAAGCTGTGGGGTCGCTGCCGCGCGGACCATCGATTGACGATGGACTGAACAAAGTTGAACTTGTGGCTGGGGGGGGGCCATTGTATCATGGGATATTTGCGCCACAGGGGGGTGGGTTGCGCAGGTATACGGTATTCACGTGTTAGTACCGGTACTTGCAGTACGACGGCCATATGCACAGGTACTAGTACAGTACTGGTGAAAAACCACTGGTGCTGGTAGTAAGTGTCAATTTCAGCAGCGCACACATCGTGGTTTAAGCATTAACTTTACCCATTAACAAATGTCTTTTTCATAAAAAATAAATTCCTGTTACTAAAATAACATTTGTTTATTGTAAGAAAATAAGTGTTGTCTGTTTTTCCTGAGCTTTAGCCAACTGTTGTCAATGTGTCAACGAAAAGAATGTTGACTTTTCAAAGGACTGTGCGTGATCATTCACGTTAATTCAAACTATTGTAGGACCCAACTGACAACGTTACATGGTGGTTTCCATTGCCAGAGTTTTCTGTTCAGTAAAAAAATTAAATTCCTCTTACATAACACTTCGGAAAATTTAAGGAACAAAAACTTGCGGGAATTCCCCTCATCAGTTCTGAGGATATCGCTATTTAATTGCCGTAAATATTTCGAAATTTTAGGCAAACTGAACAATGTATCATATCAACTCACATTTTCTGCAAAAGATACAGCAACGTTCAGCAACAGCGATGCGATCGGCAGTGCAGCGCCATGGGTGTCATTGGTTAGTTGAAACATGTGATAAAATTACAGTGCTCTGACTAGTTGGCGGTCAGATTTCCCGCGTCAAAGTGGGTACCAAAAACCATATACTACCAGTTCTGCCGAAATTAAGGCTTTTTATTACAGACCTGCAAGCACGTTAATTGCATTGCGTATATAGGCGATGTGGGTTTGCGGGCTGTAGCGTAAAACAGGTTATATTTATTATTTCCACTGCTCTATGTGAACACTGTAAAATAAAGACAATTTGACACACTAAAAAGTGATTTCAAACAGAATATTTATTATAGGGCAAAAGCAGCAAGGATGGAGGTTATACAAGGAGAGCTTGAAATGAATTAAACTGATTGATATGATACACCAGCGGTAAGTTAAGTTGTACAGTATAAACAAGCAACAAGAACGATCCCTGATGTTTTTATAGACATACGTGAATACCGCTACTAGCACTGATACCGGTGCCAAGGCAGCAGTACCCACTGGTTCCACAAATCATCCAGTAACGCCTTATGATTGAGAGATTAATTCTATTGTCAGTAGGACGGTGACGTTTATCAACTTCATTTGCTAGATGTGTGTTAGAGCATCCCAAGTTGGGTATATAGTTTAGGTCATTTTAATAAGTTGCTCCTCGTGGTTGTTCCTCAGAACAGTCCTCCAGTGTGGACACAAGGAAGTATCCACGGCTTCGGGTAAGGCGAGGGACAAGAAGCAATGGCACTGTGTATAGTGGAGTGAGTTTGCAAGTAACTCTAATGATTCAGGGGTAATTATGTGGGAGCACTCAGATACAGCAAAGTTATAGAAAAAAGGGATGCTATTATTATTTCAGTCACTCCTACGACAGAAGGGGAAAACATGGTTTACTTTATGTACAACTCCCAGCACCAGGATGTTATATTAAACAATGAACAATTCTACAATCTTGGCCAAATATTTGGACACCTTACGCCAAATGGCTCATGACAAGAAAATAGTGATTTTGTGGGCGTGATACATTACATCTACACCCCCCCTACCCCATGCAATGTGGATTTCGACAGTGTTGCAGTTCTTATCCAACATTGTGTGGGCGAGCGGGGGTTCTATCCATTCGCTTAGGTGTGGACGGGGTGTTCCAACAATTTTGCCACGATTGTTGTGTAACTTTGCCATTCATGCATTTTAGTAACATCTCTTGTGACAAGTCATATTTCCACTTGAATAAATGCGAGTAATTGTATAGCGATCCTATATGGTATATTTATAGTGAGTATATCAATGGGTTGAGCTGAATACATGGTTGATTAAACTTGCTCTTGTTCCTCAGCCTATGGTTTGCAGGTATATACCCAAACATGAAGGATTCATAAACGTTAGTTTTTTAGTAGGTCAACTATGGATTCCACCATCTGGACATGCATTTGTGTGAGTGGTATCAGACGCGTGATAGCTCATCAGTATAGCCCCAGACCTGTCATGAGTGTGAGTCCGATTCAAAAGCGTGTGAGGCTTTCCTCAGTGTCTGGGGACAAGACATATCTCCTAGATTATTCCATGCCACCCCACATGTGAAGTGGGGGCATCGGTAGATAGCATCGAGTGCAGTCATCTGGCGCCCTATTGGGAAAGTTCCCCCAAGAAAGTGGGGGCAGGCCAGCGGGGTGGGCTTGTTGAAGTATCACACTGGAATTGTGTCTCAAGAGTGATCAGCAGAAGTTGGGGTCTGCCACTGATGATAGAATTACTCTGTACTCAGTAATATGCACTCCTAGTTGCACGATGCACCCTAATAACCCTGGACATGATTAGTCGAATGTGGGTCATTGTTAAATTTATAAATTGGGTCCCCAAATGGTGAACACAAGCTGATTCTGGGGTACAGTACATCACTTTGCTCTGATTGTTGATGGGTTACTCTGAAGGAACTGTGAGTCATCTAATTCACTGGTGAGGGGGGGGGTGGGGGGGGGGGGGTATTGAAGTACAATAATTGTATGACCTAACCTTTGACAATGGCCCGCCCGCCTCGGGGTCTAGAGCGTCCGTTATACTAATTGCTGGTTTACTTCTGACAAAGAGCCCATCGAACTGGCCCATTTTTATAATCTCTGCCCTAATTTCTCCTCTGATGCAGGTATTCCAGCTGGGGAAGGTTAACTTTATGAACAGTTTTATCTGCCTCTGTAACACTCTAAGAGGCCATCATACAACCAGTGAGTGCATTGTTCCATATATCCCCCCCACATTTAGGGGGAATTTTGTTTGAGTACAAAAATGGGAGGTGCCAGGTCAGAGGCATTAATGAGAGTCCATCGGGCCCGGTCCAAACCTGTGAGCACATGCCGCTTCACAACAGTGTGAGAGAATTTTGAGGCCCCCAAGCTGGCCCTGGCCTGGGACTTTTGGTCCCCCTGTTCGTGTCGCCCCTCTCCCATGTCCGCAGTCTTGGTCCTTTTTCACTTTTCTGAATGCAGCACTCTAAATAAGCAGTTTAGTGGATCAAACTGATGACCTTTGTACGTGGTTTGTTGCAGCATTCTAAATAGCTGGTGTTCAGTGTAAAATGCTCCAACATATATGAAAAGCGTATTGCTAACACCTTTTGAGCTATTCGCATCAGTTTTCGGAAATAAAACCTCTGAAAATGCTACCCAGTGATCATTGCTGTTTCAAATGCTGGTTGATGATCAATGAAAAGCACACCAACCTTAGAGTGTTTCCTCTGCAAGTTGCTTCATCGTGCCCCGCTCATTTACATCTTAGGAAATACACACAGATATACCAAAAAAAGAAAAAAAGGCCAGGGACTGGTTTCAATTGTCTAATTATTCCATTTACTGAATTTTTTGCAATCTATTCACTTACTCAACTTACCCCTATTGCACTTTGCCCACCCCACCCGCCCATTGAACATCTGCAACTTTTTTACAGTAGTCCGGGCTGGCAACCCCATCGTCCTTCTTATTTTCCAGTTGAACGTTTAAGTTCATGAGCCTCTTGGCTAAGAA
The DNA here is from genome assembly GCA_026419785.1 of Sclerodactyla briareus. Classification (NCBI taxonomy): domain Eukaryota; kingdom Metazoa; phylum Echinodermata; class Holothuroidea; order Dendrochirotida; family Sclerodactylidae; genus Sclerodactyla; species Sclerodactyla briareus. The sequence goes on along the minus strand of JAODTK010005890.1, from coordinate 237,606 downwards.
ATTTCATCGATTTTCATCGCCGAAAATCACCCCATCTGCTTCATCGAACATTCAGAATCTGCTAGGAGCATTTTTCTTCCTTCGACGTCGTCTATCAGGATATTTTTATCCTTAGGCGGTTTTGCGTGATACATTGGTTTGGGTTAAGTCTCCCGCTCGATCTCGTTTGCTTAAGTCCAATTTAGCCTAGGCTGCTCCTAGCAAGCACAATAGTGTTGTGCATGGTCCTCCCCCGTAGCCTACCACACGTGGGTGTGTGGTCTCCTATTGTGTTAGGTTCAGTGGGGCGGACTGTTTTCCTGGTGCTTTCCCTAGCTGAGCCCACCCCCCCCTCCTCCTCCCTCCTTCCTTGGGTTTTTCCCCTTCCCTCCCTGTCCCCTTCTCCCCTGGGGTGTGTCTCTCCGCGCGCGCGCTTAGGATGTTACGCAAGACGGATGAGAGCGGGGGAATGGGATACTTTGTTTCGTTAACTTGGCCTGGAGTCTAAGTTAACTCTTTTCGTGAGTTTAGTTACCGGTCGATTACTTGTTTTTTGTATATCTTATTACTGCTATACCTACTACTGTTATGACATTTCGCATATTATGTCGGAAGTGATTCTTCTTGTGATTGCTTTTGTATACCGTTCGTTTCGGCTGATGGTTTGTATTTCGTCTATTCTTATAACTGCAATAAACTCGTACTATGACATTTTTTTCGACTATCAAATGTCGGAAGTAGTCCTATTTGTTATCTTGTTACCGGCCGATGATTTGGTTATCGGCTGATGTTTATGTTATTTTGTATAGTCTATACTGCAATACACTCGTATAATGACATATCACATTTCATTGCCGTTCGTATCGGCTGATGTTCTGTATTTTTGTAAATTTTTATACTGGCATACACTCGTATTCTGACCTATATCACATTTCATGTCGGAAGTGATTCCTATTGTGATATTGTTTATTGTATATCGTTCGGGAGGAGGTATACTCTGAAGGATATTTTCGTATCGGCGATGTTATGTTTTGTAGATCTTATACTGCAATACACTCGTATTATGACCTATCACATTCATGTCCGGAAGGATTCCTATTGTGATATTGTTATTGTATATCGTTTCGGGAGCAGTAATACTCCTGAAGGATTTTTCCGAGCGGGACGTTCCTCAGGTACGGTAAGTGTGTCGGCTACCGGACCTTCCGGCCATTTCGCTACCTTGGAACAGAGAACGCTGGGGGCGCCGCCTTGTCTACAAGACTACCTACCGACGGCACAGAAGACCCAGTGATATGGGCGGCGCTCGAAGAAGAGGACGTTCCCGACTGCCCTTTCCGGGGCGGTGGGCAGCTGCTCGTTAGCACCGTAACTCCCACAGGCATAGAGCTCTGGTCAGCATGACCCTAAAGCCGGCCGGGGCGGCCAAGGTTGCTTCGTGTCGCACGTCGAGGAGGCCCGGCTCTGCTGGTCCGTCCCTCGGCGCCGGACCTGAATGGGGTGTCGTTACACCTGGGGACGGCCCGGAGGTCCAAACAGGTGGGTGGGCCGATCATGCGGGGCGGGCCGAGGTGGCTCGACTTTGCCTGGTCCAGGCCCTACTGGTAAGGTCGGCGCCGGCCCTGCCGGGTCGAACGGGGTGTCGTTACCCCTCGGGACGGCCCGGTGGTCCCCGACAGGAGAGGTCGGGCCGGCCCAGCCAGGCCCGACGTGGGTGGTGTTACACCTCGCCGGCCCGGGCGTCCCGACAGGAGAGGTCGGCCGGCCCAGCCGGGTCCGATCGGGGTGTGGTTCCACCTCGTGACTGCCCGGGGTCCGACAAGCGAGGGGTCGGGGCCCGCCCAGCAGGTCCGAACGGGTGTCGTTACACCTCAGGGACGGCCCGGGGGTCCCTACAAGCAAGGTTCGGGGCCGCCCAGCCGGGTCCGATCGGGGTGGGATTACACCTCGAAACGGCCGGAGGTCCCGAACGAGTGCCGTTCGGGAACCTGTCCCGACGGTCCCGCGGATCCGGCGGGCTGGTACGGCTCACAGGCATCGACCAGCGCCAGGGGACCAGGGATCCAGGGGATCAGGGATCGCTCCAAGCCTCCAGCACAGGCCTACTCGATCTATAATATCTCCCCAGGAAGGTCTCTGCTCGGATTCGGAAAGCGGAGCGGCTAGGCAGAAATGTTCATTGGATAGCCACGCCGCGAGCCTGCGGGGCGATGTTTTTCAAAACCATTTTCGCCGGTTTTCAGACAGTTAGAGCGGCCGCGTTTTCCGGGTCCCGTAACGACTTGACGCTCCTGACCTCCCGGCCCTCCTCGTGGGAGTTAGGCCGCGACGGCCCTCAGGAACTTCAGCTGTTGTGTTCCGGCAAGAGGGGGAGGAAGCACGACAGACGCTCCCCGATAAACCGAAGATTTTCTCGGGATGTTCTCCGGGAGTAACGAGGCGTCCGTCCGAACCGCCTTAGCGCCGGGAGTCTCTCTCTTCAGGCATTGCGACTCAAGTGGAGCAAGTGTGTTCTACACCCAGTAGCGGCGAGGCTATTCCCCGCGCCGGTAGTCCTCGTGGGTCGGATGGACAAGATCCTTGTTAGTGCGCCGTTGATCCCCGATCACCGAGAGCGAGACTTAGCGCTGGCGTCTCTTTTTTTTTTTTTCGGGGAGGGACGTTGTTAAGTCCCGCATCGCCAGAGACTGTTTTCGGTCCTCTCCGACATGTTATCTACTTCGGGACAGACTTCGCTACGCTGTCGCTATTCAAGTGACTCTTCCGCGTTCGTTGTCCGGTGGCCCTCCTCATCCATGGGCCAGTCTGTCAGACTTGAGCGCTGGTGGCTTAAGGCCGCACGACAGCGCACAGGCCCTGGTGACCAGCCCCGTTCGGTAAGATTGGCCTTCATAGCCCGCCCACGCGGGCCGGATCCTCCTGCGGGATATTTTCGACGAAGTGGCGGCTACAGGGACGGAATAATTAAAGTCCTGAAGGGAAGCCGACTTCGGAAGGAGTCTTCCACCAAGGTCCACGTCAGGAACCGATAACTCCGCCCTAGCTAGGGAGCCGCTCGGGTTCAGCGGCGGGTTTGCTGCGGCCGCCCCAGGAGCGGCCACTCCCCTGCAATCGGATCTCTTTAAGAGAAATCAGCGGGCTTCGCGGAGGCCACTGATGCGGAAGACTACTAGTGTTTTCGGCAGGCCGAATGGACTTCCTTCTAGCCTGCCCCCCCCCCGGCGGAAGGCCACCGGGCGGAGTTGCAGGCTCCACTATCTAGCTAGCAGTACAGCACGCTGCCAGTCGAGGACCAGGGCCGTTATTCTTTTTCCGGTCCGGGTCGGGCCTTCCAAGCGTCACTGCTTCCGTTGGAGAGACTAGCAGTTGCTACTTTCCCATCGGGTTCTTACTAGGCCCACTCTCGCTCACCTCCGTAGCCGAAGCTCTAGAGGGCTCGTCTACATAGACACTTACTCTGAAGATAGGAGGCTCAACGACTGGAAACGGCCGGCGATACTGCCGGAGTTTGGCTGGCGGGCTACGTCTCGCCTTGGTTATGACGACTGACCTAGTAGCCATCTCGCCGACGTCCTCGTTCTCTGCTGAGTAAGATCTCGTTCCGCTCTTCTCCGTGGACCCTATCTTCTTTGCGCAGTTTTATCACCTTCAACTTCGCACGCGCTTTCCCCCGAAGTCCGCACGTTCGCGCGATCGCCCACCTGTCCGCTGATGGACATAACATAAACGGCCCGTTTACGGACAGCCGGCTCACCCCGAGTTAGCCGTGCTCTCTGCAGCCTGTCTCTGTCTGCCGTCTACTCCGTGGACCCAATTGCTTACTTCGATGCAGTCACCACGTCTGCGTCGGACGCGCTTTCCCCGAAAGCCAGCAACGTTCGCTCGATTCGCCCACCCTTTCCGCTGAGAGACAAACCACGGCCCTTTCTACGGAGCAGCCGGCTGACCCCGAGGTAGCCGTGCTCTCTGCAGACGCCTCTGCCGTCTACTTCGTGGACCCCATGGCTTTTCTCAACGCAGTCCATCACCTTCACGCGGACACGTTTTCCTGAAGTCAAGCAACGTTCGCGTCGACCGACCCGCCCGTTCGCTGAGAGACATAACCGTCCGGCCCATTTACGGAGCAACCGGCTACCCCGAGTAGCCGTGATCCCTACACAGCCGGCCCTGTTACAAGACGGGCCTAGCCCGTGAGCCCCCAACTGCTTGAGAGACAGTCGTAGTGCCACGGTGTGGGGCGTTCCGTGTTCCAGCCGGGACTTGTCTCACCTATAGACCATCCAACGTGTCTGCCCTCAGGAGCCGGGAACCGTCTTCTCCCCGGCCTTCCCGAACCGGTCTGCCCTCCGGAGCCGTGGGTATGCTCTCCAGGAGCCTGACCGTCCTCTGTCGCCGGCCTCGAGCCTTGTTTGTCGTACCTCTTTCGACCCCCGGGGCTGTGGCGGACTTCTTCGGCCCTCCTGATTTAGATGGGCCCTCCCGAGCCTGGTCGGCCTTCCCGTTTTTCCAGTTCCGTGGTCTGACCTCTATCAGCCCGCCTGGGCGCATCGGCCTCTCCCGGGCCAAGGGTTATGCCCTACCGCCCCTCCGGAGCCTTCATCCCACTTCTTTCTTCTTCTCGACCTCCTGATCCGATCAAGCCTCCCGAGCGCGGTTCGACTTTCCGATCTCTCTGGAGCCACGGATCGCCTCTTCAAGCCATCCGAAGCCACTCCCCTGCCATGGTGAGGGGGTTCGCTCATCCCGTGCTTGCATAGCCAGAGCCCAACTCTTCCTGCCCTACTGTTGAGATCGGCCCTACTAGCCGAGATCGGAACCCCCGCGACTCACAGCGCAGTGGTCAGACCTCTTCCTGCCCTCCTGGTGAGATCAGGCTCTACGCGAGCCGGGATCTAGCTTGCCGACTCTTCCTGCCAGCCCCCCTCCCCTTCCCTTGGGTCAATCGATCCCGCTGGGATTGTGCATCCCGAGCTTTCCATAGCCGTATTCGGGCGACTCTCGCCTGCCTTCGCTATGTGAGTTCGGCCTACCGAGCAGAGGATCGGGCCTCTGCCGACTCTTTCTGGCCCATCCTGAGCCATATCGACTCTCCTCCGAGCCGTGGTTTTTTGGGGCTCACTTCCGTGATCCGACTCTTTAGGCCGCCCCGCGGGCCAAAAAAATATTGGTACTCTCGCAACCTGCGTCGCAGCCGCGCACCTACGCTTTCGACATTCGAACCAGGTCAGCTCTTCGAGGCGGTGGGTCGAGAAAAGACCCCACGGCGGTCTGCGTGGGTCGGTTGCACAGCCGTCACAGCTTAGCGCTCTGCACCGCGGAATTCTATCCACGGTGGAGGCGTCAGGTGTGGGTGTCGGGCAGGGGTTCCGGTTGCGGTGCACGGCAACGCGGTGCGGTACTGGGTGCAAACGAAGTTCGTTTGTTAAGCCGGCACTCAACTCTTCTTCCTATGTATTCAGTGCTTTTTCTCCCATCCGGGCATCAAGCTTCTCATTCCGTGTGAATAGGCCTCGCCAGGCCGGGCATATCTCTGAGCAGGGTTCGGCTCGGGTTCACATGATGTGCACTATACTCCCGTTGCAAACCGCGCGCCTGGAGAGTCGGACCGGCTCTCTCGTTCTCCGAGCTAGCGCTTCTTCGCCGAAGACGGTATGGCGAGCGTCCTGTGGGGTTTCCGGCACATCACGTTCGTTTCAATTCTGCTGGTGCGCGCAAAATCTCGCAACACAATCTCGGCCAGGCCGGCACGAGCGCTGCTCTGCATCTACAATCGACCAACAACCCCTGCTCGTGACGGCACGGACGCGCAGCCGCCTCACGTGGCCCTGGCTCGTCGGGGGAGGGGGGTGGTCAAGTGCAATATGGGGTGTGTTGAGTAAGTGAAATAGATTTTCAGCAAAACTTGAGCTGGTTTGTTGAATCTGTGAAGTACGAATACCTTACCCATATTGGGGACGTACCCCATCCACCGCTATCCCCCTACCGTCCTCCACTTCCTGGGCCCTCACGGGGTCGGGCTGCTCTTCGTGCAGCGGATGCGGGCGGCCTTCACCGCTCAATCCTTCCCTTGGGAGCGTCGCTCTGGCCTGGGAAACATAAGAAGGACGATGGGGGTTGTCCAGGGCACCGGACTACTGTAAAAAGTTGCGCAGATGTCAATTGCGGCGGGGTGGGTGCCAAAGTGCAATTGGGTATGTAATTCGTATTTTCACAGATTCACAACGCAGTAAGGTTTTGTTGAAAACACATGTTGAAAATCATCAAATTCCTGGATGGATTGGGTCAGTTTGGTGATGAAAATTAGATGGTGTGGGATGAATTGAGTGAAAGGTTGCCAGTAACATAACCACATGTGGCCAGTGGCACAAAGCCAGCAGGATGAGGGCAGTGTCTGTAGCCACAGATTCAACCATTCTAGATGTTTGCAACATGTACTGTCTGTTGATGGTGTCTAAAATGATTGTCTGATTTGAATAAATTAAGATGCTAATTTTCTGCATTCGTTCTCATGTTGCCATGCACTAGCGGCATCTTCGTGTGTAAGCATGGGACTAGAGATTACAAACATGATTGGGCTTTTATCAAACATTTGTGGACAATCTACTGGCAGGCAACTCGTGGGCTCACATGTCATCCTCCGCAGGAAATGTATACAGCATTTTTTCCAGTGGTCCATGGAGGCTAACATGTGCAATTTCAGAGACCATATGGGCTGCGTATAACTTTCCAACGAAATCAAATGAAAAGTTTGTTTTAGCACGTGAACATTTACGGCTCAGGGCTGGCATCTCGACATCAATCACGGCAGCATCGCCTTTTGCACTCCTATTCTAACATACCACCCTTCGGGTCATTCATGTCGTATCAGTTTGGTGGATGATGAGGGATGGTGGAATGGATGGATGATATTGTCCCCTCCTCATGAAAGGAAATTAATGTCTACATACATGAACAGATTATAAGAATAAACAATATGAATCAGCATATGACTGTAGGGGCATAGATCGGGCACATGTGTTAGGAACATAGAATGTGTAAAAGAGCATGAGAATGGCATAGAAATGATACATAAGGACTCGTCAAATAGCAAAAGACATATCAAGCGCATGTAAGAGAGAAGCTCTCTAGTATAATTGTGGACTTTTCGCTAATTCTTATAATGATGGTCAACTGTGAGCTTGTTGAGTATCAATAGAGATTATATCATGGGCAATGGAAACTCCAAACCAAACGCCCATTTCAATATGATGTTCCTATGTGGCTTATTTGGCCTTCAATGTTTAGAGTAGATCGCATTGTGCAGAGAAATTGAAGAGTAATCGCCTATAGTACATATTCATGAGGTCACAGTTGAAAAGAACAGTATAATTTATGTTATGTTTGCCAATATCCTATTGTGGCTGAGTAACTCCACATTCCACAGAATGGTTTCTGGCGTTCCAGGCATCACGGGTGGCAAATCCTCTCCCATAAAACTTATATTCTTCAAAAGTGAAATTAATGTTTAAATTTCATGGGGAACGAAAGGCTATTAGGGTGCCTTACTTGTTGTTACTGGCAAGTAAGGGTCCATCTTAGTCTGTAACAGAAAGTCATATGACATTGGGTTTTGAACTGAACGGATTCAGTTTTCTCTAGCTATTTTAGCCTCGCCTATATTTATCCTGCAGTTGTCCTTCAATTCATCTCCATTCATATCATGGGCCCTTACTGTTTGCATTTGTTGTTCCTGGGCTCGTCCTTCTGCTTCTCTCCCAAGATCTAGGCATGTCAGTGATAGCGCTACACCCCCTTGGCAGGCAGCCATGACTCAGACAGGTAATTGTTTCAATCTCATCAAATCTTCATTGGTGAATACCCGGTCCGCGGGTCATATCAACTATTGATAGAACTTTGCTCTGGAAGGAATCATCATCATGTCATGTCAAACCAGACATGATAAGATTTGAACAAATGATGCTCCAAATTGTTAATATTATGGGCCCTTCCGAGATTGTATAGTGTTTTAGGCACGTGCAAGCGATTTTATTAGCTCTAAACAATGGTTTTGGAAAGTTCTCCAACAAGTCTGCCTAGTTGTGTTGGCCAAAAAATTGAGCACCTGGAAGGAGGGGGTGCTCCCATCGCAGTATCACCCTCCCCCCCCCTGCAGCTGCATGGGAGATACGTTCTAATCCGAGTAGTATGGGCACAGTTGGGAGACGTGCGGTATTCTATTGCTGGCCGGGTCATACCAATGACTTTAAAATGGTAGCGCTGCAAGGGACTTGAACTGGTACATAACCATAGGGGTAGCAATTTGCAAGTTGGCCGTCCCGGGTGTATCACTCCCCACCCCCACATAAAGGTACCGGGCCAAAGAGTGCATTGCCTTATTCTGTACCTGGGGAGGGATTCACAGCTGGCATAGGTGTAGTATCGGCAGGCTGTCTCGCCTTGTCTGGGGCCTTGAATAGGTATCAGCTCCTCTACTCGCTATAAACTAGTAAAAAAAGGTTTTTTTCCATCACAGAATTTTCCGATTGCAATGTGACATGCCGTGTACTCCAAATTGTCTGTCAGTTGTTGTCCCCGCCGCAGGGGGAGGTCGGTTGGATCATACCTAAAAATTTTGAAAAAAGAGACCAACTGTCTTGTGGTGGTGCGTCTGTAGGGAAGGGTAAACGCATTACCGTGGCCCACACTTGGAAATGGGTCCATGGGGGCTGCTAGATAAACTGAAGATGGTAAATATAGGCAAAAAAAGCAGTCACTACGGCGCTCCTGAGTTATTAAAATTCACTTTCAAGCCGATCAGATGGCATGTTTACATATCTAAATAGTAGCAAAAACGACTGCGGGTCAGCGACCCTAACTTGCATCACAGAAACTGAGGTCGCTGTATAGGAAACGTATATGAAATTGTAGGGCCATGGGGCTTCTTCAGTGATATTTCTAATTTCCGTTTGCATTGAAGCTGAAAGGGGGAACTCAACTGCTGCGGAACATAAGTGCGGCTTTTTTTTTGATTTCTTAACTAGAGAAAAAACAAGGCTACCAGTGGCGTTGGGCATATAACTTCGATTGGTTGACCCTTTACCATGTTGTGATCATCCATACTGTTCTTAGTGCATTGACAGTCATATTACTAGGTCGAAGGTCTAAGCCTCTCCGTTTCTGGGCATCCTGTCATTTTACATGGAAATTTCATTCACTGCTAGACTTGTGTAGGCTGATGTTTATCATGTTATAGTGGGGCATTCTTTTGACTGAATAAAGGGGGCAGGGCATTCTACATTTGAGGGAAAATGTGCCTTGCCAATGGGTTTATGAAATTTACCCTAATGCAAGAATTCATTCTGTTTTGTTTCCAGGTTCTGGGTGCAAGGTTGGCGCTGTTGATGTCAGCCGAGTCTATTGATGACGTTCTGCAAGATCTTCGCATAAAGATGTTGGAAACTTTGAGAACAATGCTATTGCCAAAGTAAGTGTCCATTGTACGATAACTTGCTTTTTGATTATTGGCAGCATTCCATACTTGAATGGCTCTTGGCTCATTATGCATTTTAATTCCTGTGTTTTCATATCTACTAGCAAATATTCTGTCACTGGTGGTTGGCACAGTCGGTAGAGTCGTGCAGACGCTTCCACGCTGGCGGTAGCAGGGTTCGATCCCCGCTGTTGGGTCATACCAAATACTTCGAAAATGGTAGCCAGTTGCCTCTTGCTGACGCTCAGGCACAAGATTTTGGAGTCAAGGACAAACGATGAATAGACCAAATGCAAGTTGGCTGTCTTCGTGTGGATTACCCCCACCGCCACATTAAGATAGGCGGGCGACCAAAGAAGCATCGCCTTATTCGCGTGTAGCTGGGAGGGATTGGCAGGCTGATCAATATATGTGCAGTACCATCCAGGTCTGGCATCCTTGCTGGGCCTTGAAAAGGTTCAATCAATGGGCTCGGGGGCAAGTGTTCCATAAAAAAAAATCTGTTGTTTGCATGTCATAAGAAATTAAACAGTGTAACTGCCTGTTCGCTTTGAGTTGTTCCTTTAGCAAGACCTCAAACCCACATTTGTTTAATGTGTCTAGTTCAAGCGCCTCTCCTTTATCACCTCTATGGGGGCAGGAGAGAGAAGAGTTGGTTTGGCATTGAATGATGTCACTGAGAATTGTGTGTTTTTTTCCGGCGTGTGATGAGGGCCATATGGCTAATTTTTCCTTTCTCCTTCCTAGTTTGAACAAAACATCATACACGGAGGACACTGAAATTGACTCTGGAGCACAAAGCGGCAGTCGTCCCCAGGCATTGACGCAATAGCGATGGGCCCTGGTCTCTGAATCTTGCTTCATGAACTGACTCTTAGTGTGGTATCCTTCCTTACAACTGCTGCCACGGCTGTCAAACTAGTCTGGTATGTCATGACTGTATGATGTGTGTGTGTGTTTTCCTATGGAGGGCTACTGAGGTGCTGTGGCTGATCTGGCTTCATGAAGGTGGCATGATCTGGTGTGGTAGCGGGCTTGCGCTTACAAACTGTCTACCTGTCATACTAGTGCTGGTATGTGCTGATGTTAGAATGTTGTGTGTGTGTGGTTCTATGGAAGCAGACTGAGATGGCCGCTGCCTAATCTGGCTTCATGAACATTTTCTCTGGTGTGGTATCTCTGGCTTCTTAAAAAGCTCTGCTCCGCTGGGCCAATACTAGTGCTGTGGTATGTCTAACTGTACTAATGTGTGTGGGATCAGACTTCAAGATGCCGCTGGCCTGAATCTGGCTTCATAAACATGCTCTAGGGCTGGTTTGTCATGGCTTGTAAATGTGTTTGTGTGCATGTGGTGCTCGTGTGGGCAGACAAGGGTCTGGGCCTAAATCTGCTATTATGGAACTGGCTCTGATTTGAATCGCTTACGCTTAACAACAACTGGGGCTCTGCCCTGTCGTAGTACAAGTTTTTGTTTGTCATGACTACAATATTTGTGTTGAGCTCAACAGGGATGGGTCTGGGGGCGCAAGTGCTATTATGAACATGCTCTAACATGGAATCCGGCCTTGACACTGCTCTCTGCTGCCTGTCACTGCCAGTGCTGGTATGTCATTGGTGGCATGTATGGCGTTGAACGAGCCATGGCATGCATACCTGATCTCTCTTTGAATCTGACTTCATAACATTGCTTCATGGTGTACATCCTGACCTTACAACTGTCCATTGAGTATATAACAAGTGAAATGGTTGAAAAATATATGTAATGTTTAGTGCAGATTTCAAATTCTATTTTAAAGTGTTTTTCTGATACTTTCTGTATCTAGACTTAGAATTCAGTGACCCCCCCTCTCCCCCCCCCCCAAAAAAAAAAAAATTGGTTTCAGCCATCCACAATTATGCCAGTGAACCCCACTGACTTTTCATCTCGCAGGAATTGTTGTGATCACTGACGGTGTCGTCGGTGTACGGGAAGACCCAATCCTGAACAACGCCCTCGCTCAGCTTCGGGACAGCACCATAGCCTGTTTTCCTCCTTCATACAGGTTGGCCACGGATTCCTCCCACACAGTCCTTTCGGTTACATCCCGCACACAGAGATCATGCAGTTCATCGCGGCTGCTACCATGGGCTCCTTCCTCGACCAGTGTCCCGATTTGGTGAGTCGCAGAGGGGGGAAGAAGAGGAGAATAATATTGCAGAGCTTTTCACTGAGGCTTGATTTGGTCCTAGACAACCACAAGGCATTTCTGTGTTGCTGATCACTATTTGGGGAACCCACACATAAGGGCAGGTCCATTCCTTGTCTCTCTGACAACAGGACAGGAATGAGTATCACTTCAAACCTGTGACACTTTGAACCTCATACTGTGGTGCTCGCACGCTTTTCTGGCTCTCCCAATGCATGGCAGAGTGATGGATGCTACATAATAATAGTAATAAATTTTCTTATCTTTCAAGCATCGCAAATCCCAAGAGAGGTTTCCTCAGGCCTGAGAGAAATAAAGAAAAGATAAAATAACAGTGAAATAGCTGGCAACAGATCCTAGATGTTACTAACAACGAAGCTGTGAGTCATCAAAATTAGGTTTTGATTAGGTTTGAGGACATTGGCATACTGGGCTAGCTGTCTATAGTAGCATCACAGCTTCTTTGGCTCTTTCAACTCGGTCGCTGGTATGATATATGCAAACAAAAAAATGGTTTCTGACGCTACATTTAATGTTCTTCCTATTATTACAGTTGCCGTCTTTCCAGCACTGCTCTCTTCCTGTGATCTTGAGTAACCTAGGGCTTTGAGGTTGTCTTATTGGTCGGTGATCTTCTCTCACTCCTCATAGCCAATGGAAGGGATTCAAAAGTGCTGGTGTTTTTGAAGATATTTGATGCAGGGGTACTGATCATATTGAAATGAACAGAAGGAGCTATGTGGTTCTTTCAAGTAGATAACTAACACATTTCTTGCTAGTATGTCCTTGAGAGAGCCTGACCTTGGGATATATCAATCCTCTGATCCTTTAATCAGGTCTCGTTCGGTTAAATAATAATAATAATTATAACAAATTTATGCGCCTAATATGTAGCCGTCTCTAGGCACTCCACAAACTCTTGTCTTGTCTGGTACTATGTAAACACCAACTATGGTTATCAATGCATTAGCAATTTATAATTAGACAACAAAACAACAACAGTAGTGCTTCCATAATAAACAAATGGCATAAATATGGGGACGACAGACTGTCATTCGAATAGATAGGTCTTGAACTGCGGTTTTGAAGGACTCCAGAGACTTTATGGACTGAATGGGCATTGGGAGACTGTTCTAGAGTACTGGTGCAGTGAAGTCGAAGGCTCTGTTTCAGTAGTACTGGGTGTTGAATTTTGGGACCTGGAGAAGTAGCTGGAATTGAGACCGGAGAGGTACGTACAGGTGTGTAGTCAGTCACGTAGGAGTTCCGTAATGAACTTCGGTGCTGTACCGTTCATAGAATAGGTCTGCACAATTCGGTGGGGTACAGCGTCTATTTGCTATGTTCTATGGCCTGTACAGTTGGAAAGCCATCAGGGAGTCTCCTTGTTTACTTTCCAATTTTCTAAACCATTAACCAATGTCATAAATATGGCTGTGATATCTGCTTTTTGCTTGAGGAGAACTGCTTCCGATTTTCATTTCTAGAGTTTTCTCCCTACACATTAAGGGGAAGATTTTCTATGCTAGACGGCAAAGAATTGATATGAGAATGATTAGATGGGTGTGTAGAATGATGCTAACAGATAGGCAGTCATCTGAGGATTAAGGGATTGTCTAGGTTTAGCTAATATTCGAGATTGTGTCCAGAAAGGTAGAATGAGGTGGTTCGGCAGTAGAAGGATGGATGCAGTCACTGGGGTCAAGAAGTCTAGACAGATTAAGGTGGCTGGCTGGCAAGGTAGCGGTTGGCCTCGGAAGACTTGTAGTGGAGTTGTGCACAGCGACCTTGCTACTTGACTTTGCAGTGGCCCAGGATAGGGTGGAGTGGAAAGTGTGCTATTGAGTTTTCCCGTCTTACCCATGCTCGCACTTGGACTCCTGACGTAAAACAGTTCATGATGATGCGAAGATATACAACATTTATTACAGTGAAATCATGGAGTCATCATCTGCATGGTACAGCTATTTGGTTACTATGCTATGTTTATTTTACAGTCAGAGGACCCCACCCAAGACATGAATGTTTACCAGGCAGCACTACTCTACTCGTGTGGAGCTTCCAAAAAGACTTTAATCCTCTTAAAGGTAAGGCCTTTAATCCTCTCAAAGGTAAGGCCTTTAATAACATGACAACACACTCATATGGAATCTAACTTTTCTACCCTAACTATCTATGCTTCTGTATTGTTAGTTACTGTACTTGCAATCACAGATGTTGGAATTTGAAGAGGAAAAAAATAAAGTATGAAAGGTGGGGGAAAAACAGGTAATTCCCTATTACACAAGATCCTAGATAGCAGGGGAGGAACCAGTCATTTCTCCTACAGTATATTGTATGTAGGGGTAGATGACACAGTTTAGCAAATCTGAACATTCTGGCGCTGTTGGTACGTAGATTCAACTTGTTCTGTGGCAAATAATTTGGATAGCTATCATTGAAGAGCTAACTATGAGGGGAGGAAAACAAGAAGGTAAAAGGAAAAAAAACCAAGACAAAGGTAGTTTTTGTGGAAAAAACAAAGGTTTCACAGATAGGGGGTGCCTAGGTGCGTAGAATCACATGTAACGATGGATATTGTCTTGTGTTAAGACCTTGATATTCCCGATAACCTGCTGCTTTATATCCGACATCGCCAAGTTTCTCCAGTACGCCACCAACAACACTCCAGTATCAATCAGATTATTCATTCAGATGAGGCTGGCATATTTTTTATAGACAGATAAGTACACCAATCCTAGGTTCAAGGAATGCTTTAAAAAACAATTAATTTGGTCTTTTAACGCCAGACTAGGATGGTTAAAGAATTTCTGTCTGTTTGTCTGGTACTAGAAAACACCAAATAGGGTTAATCAATGCATAGGGGACAGCACACAACAGGCACAAGCTTATTGAAGGAGTCAAGCGTTGAAGATGATGAAAGAAATTTTACACCCATCACCAGACAAAAACACCATGGACTACTAATTCCTGCATAGTGAGGGACTACGAGCATTCCAATCTGGAAATTGTTCTGGGCCAATGACCCACCTTGAAGACGTCGGTATTAACAATAACATGTTTTTAGTTAAGTCCATTCACTATTGATGATCGTGTGTGCGATTAAGCTGTCTGTAACTCCACAAAATCAGGAAAACGGGCCAAACCAATATGTCGTTAATGGCATTATGAAACAGCTGAGTCGTGCATTGCGCCTTCTCTCCTGTAAAGTAGGCCAGGCACGATGTTGCAGGAGCCGGCAACACTGGGTTGAAACCCCGGGGACGGTGGCCCTTGACAAACAACTGGCAGCTTTGCCGCTGAACCATTTTCCAGCGTCTTAATGTTACAAGCTTGGTATGGATCCCAAAATTGAGGAGCTATATTCAAAACAGAGACGAACCAGGAGACTTATAAGCAATGTCTTTCGTTTAGTATGCACAGTCATACAGATGTCTATGGATTAGATTAAGGATCTTGTAAGCTTTACCAACTCAATCGTTTATAGGAGTTGACCATGAGAGCTTTGAAGTGATGGTTACCCCAAGATGGGATGTTCTTTCACCAGTTCAAGGCGAGTACGTCCAATTTACATTGTGGATGGTACAAACTTGCCTCTTGTTTGTGACAATCATTGACTTGCATTTTGAGGCATTCAGATCGATCTGCCAATTCTTACTCCATTGCGAAAAAAATTATCCAGATTTGCTGGAGCATGTAACTGTCATTGATGCCATTGATGGTCCGGTAGATATGCAGTCATCAGCAAACATTCTGAAAGTGGATGCTACAACAGTCGGAGATCATGAGTTTATAGAAGAACAGCAATGGACCCTCGTAGTCCTTGTGGGACCCTGATGAGACAATTCCAAGAGAGCTGCCACCATTTATGAAAACATGAGGGTTACGATGGGTTCAAAAAATGAATATCCAAGTGAGAATGTGGACCACTTAATGCTGTAAGTTGAAGCTTATTGAGCCAGTCGCTTGTGGGAAACCTTTGTTCAAAGGCTTTACTAAATCAGTAAAACAACATTGTCTGAGCCTTGCAGTCTAGATTCTTTGCTAGATCACTGACGGTATATCCAGTGGGTTTCACAGAAGTGTCGTTGTCTAAATCCATGTTGAACATGGGTCATGAGCTGGTGGAGTTCCATAGAGTCATGATGTGGTGAGAAAAATATGTTCCCAATATTTTACATGGATGAAGAGTTAAGTGAAACAGGCCTGTAATTGTTGGGGTCTGAAGGGTTCCCCATTCTTGAAAAGGGGAGCAACAACAGCAGTCTTCCAATCTGAAGGCATTTGACCAGTTATTAATAGATTTTTCTGATAGTATGTCCACTAAGATGTGAAATGAGCGGAGCACATTTAGAGGTTTGGAGAAACATCATCAGGAACACTTGCTTTGTTTTACTTGAAGATTACTAAAAGCTTCTTCACACCATGTTCCGTGATTTCAATGTCTGAGATGGAATGCATTCAACAGGAGTTGTAAGATGGCAATTGGTCGTATCTTCCTTAGTAATAAAAAATGAGCAGAAGTACTCATTTAGCACTTAAGCTTCTCAATAGGAGAGTTGCCAGTAATATTCCCTTGATTAGAGTACCAAGTTTGGCTGGAGTTACGCTTTGACTTGATAAATTCCAAAAAGGTTAGTGTTATTACTGTCCAGGCTGCTACAAATAATGTGATGGAGAGACAATCTCTATGCTTTGCCTAATAGATCTGTCCAGCTCTCTACGGAAGCTGCGAAACACATGGTGATCCTCTGGATTTGATGAACGCTTAGCCTTATGGCGAGAGGCGTTGCTTTTTATTCTCACTGACGACGGTAATTTGGCCACTCAATCCATGGAGTGTAAATCTAGGATGATGAGGTTTGCTCGGAATAGTTTATCCATTGCCAAAAACAGTGCTGTTAAATAAAAAGCCATGCATCGTGACTGTGGTAGACTCGGAAGTTGGAAAGATGTGATGGTAAAAGCGCGTAGCTTCCGTTGAAATGCCTTCGAAGTTGCCCTTGAGAAAAAATAGACTTCCTTCTAAACTGGCGGGAGCGAGTGGGATGGATTGAGGCATCAAAAAACGACCACTGTCATGATCGCGACTTCGATTCCATTTTTTACTTGAGTTTTTAGTATCCTATTGGTATGTTTGTAATGGCAGAGGTCAGGAATGAATTGCCTCTGTTGGAAGATCTAACTATTTGGAGAAGACTGAAAATCTGCATATGTCCAGTAGCATTTTGCTTGGAGCAGGATAAAGCCCACAGTAATAAAAAGAATGATGGACACCATTAATATCTGGACGGTTAAAATCTCCACATAAAATGATTATTGCAATTTGGCTGGTCGATTGCACATGGATGTTGCTCCGCCTGATAAAGTACTTCAACGTAAGAAGCACTAGAGTATGGTGGCCGATATAAAAGCACCAATGTTAAATGGGACTGTTTCATGTTGTCCCACTTCGACCCAGAATAGCTCCTTGTCACTTGGAGTAGGGATTTACTCTGTAGAGAATAGAGTATTCTTCAATGCGATGAAAGTGCCACCATGACTGTCCCTTAATCTGTCCTTCTATAGATGAAGTAAGATTCCGGCAAATATTATGTGAAGGTATGTTCGGGTTAAGCCAGGATTCTGTTCCGATAAGTATGTCTGGATCTTCAGAATCAAATAAGGTCTGCAAAAGTTCCCCCTTAGCTCTGACACTCTGACAGTTCACATTTACTTGATGTGTTCACATTTAATTATGTGTTATGCTCGATTGTGTCGATGGTTTGTGATGTGAACCTTTTTGTTTTTCTTGCAGGGTGCTACCAGCAGACGGGGAATTTCATCGAGCCTGATTGAGCCACTTCTGGGGTAGGCAGGACTGACTAAAAGCCTCACCAGTCAAACGCTTTCAGGAATATATAAGAAAGACAGTTTTATACTACCCTTCGGTATTACATCCATTGATATCGACTGCAGAAGATGGTCATGTCCTTGGTCTGTCGAGGCAAGCATCAACTAGGGTTATCACTGCATAGGACCCAGCACACAACAGGCACAAATGTAACAAGGAATTGGTTATATCGGACAAGATCCCACCATTGCTAGAAGACACTGCAGGACCACCTAATCTCGCATGGTGAAACTGGAAACATTCCAACCTAGGAATTGTCCTTGGCCAGAAGGACCACCTGAAGACATCAGTGTTAACAGCCAATCAATCAATCATTCTTTCACTGATGATGATCATGTGTGACAGGAGTTGTTAGTAGAATAATGGAACAGCTCAAGCCTAATATTGTACATCTCTCAGGTTCAATAGGCTGGGCAAGAATGTTTTGATTTGATTTGATTTCTACAGGTTCAGGAAGCCAACTAAGGCTAATCAAGGAACCCTAGCCAAATTGATCTTGGATGAGCAATGGCGATAACTCGCCTTCTCTTCTTGACTAGTGCTCAGTGATTACGAGGCAGAGGTGTAACCTGTTCCGGGACCGGCCAGTTTAACATCCCCATTCATGAAAAGAACTATCAGTGAACTCCAGGACTGACCACTCTCTTGGACCCTGGAGGAGCGGAAGTTCAACTACAACGTGACTGCTCAACAGCGGACAGCCCCGACTTATTTGCAAAATATCCGTTATTAAACCCCAGTAACCCCAGAAATGCAGTGAAGACGAAGGACTCGCCCATCACAACTGCGAGTGCAGCCACATAGGGGGAAACGTCTGGTCACTGCTGGAATTCGAACCCGGAATATTTTGGTTTTTGTTAAAGTGTCACTGATACCATTACCATTCTTCCGCTCCTGTTGCAGAAGCCTTGTGACGCTAGTTGAGCAGCGGTGATCCTTGCAAACAAATCTGGCAGCTTTGTGGGCTGAACCATTCCCAGCTACCTAATGTTACAGGCTTTGTATGGAATATATTCCAGACAGACATGAACCAGTGACTTTTTTCGGTATCACAGTCATAACAGATTCACAGATTGGTGGAAAATGAAACAAAATGCCTTAGAACATGCAATGTTGGTATCTACTTTTCTTGGTAAATCACTGTTTCACAAACACACAAAGTAGTACCCCCAGAGTACCTCTGTAGTTTTTAATGTCACATTTCATTTTTAGTGTGCACAGTGCTACCAGAGCAGCCAGAAATCCCGTTTCACCTCAGTGTGGGTTTTTGCCATGCAATACAACTTTCTCCTCAGATATACTTGTGGAGGATCCTGATTGATTCAGCCAATCAGAATGGTCATCGGGTTGAGGGTGTAACCAATGATACCAGTTCCAGTCCCCTCCATCGGGATTTTACTGTATGTCTGAACGCATGTATACAACCCAGCAAAATAAAAAAGCCCTGCAAACTATGCTATAGAACGTCACGTGTCTGCAGATGTCGTGCGATATTCTCTCTTCTCATACAGTTGGCGATAGCCAGTTTCAGTATGTGTATTTATTTGGTATATTGTACAGCGCCACCAGAATGAAGTCAGAGGTCATTCAGTCATATTAGCATTGGTCAATATTAGTCGCTGATCGTGTTAAATCTTGTTGATACAAACACGACAACATAGCAACTAGCCAGTGAACAACAATGAATTTTTAAATTTGTATTCCAATACAGTCAATATTAAAATCGCATGTTACTGGTTCATTTGTGTCAGCCCTGACCCTTTCACTGGTGTTTTGCTTGTTCAGAATTTGGACACATACTGCAGTGCCTGATCACTTGAGAGTACAATTTTTATGGGATAGTGTTGTTGGTTGCCTATGCCCAGTGTATGTGCTTTTCGTCCCATGCAGAACTTAGAGACAATTCTAAAAAACCTGGCACATTTTTTGTTTATCCTTGGACGGGATCCCAAGTAATCTATGCCAGTCACACGTGGCGTGTGTGTGTGTGTGTGTATGTGTGTATGTATGTATGTATGTATGTGTGTATGTACCCACCCCGCCCCTTGTATCAGGCTAAGCCAACCTGCCTGGTGGGAATCAATTTCAACTTGGTGGGTGTGCTTCCCATGATGAGTATATGAACGCTATTTATTGTTGGTAGGCAACAGTTCAAGCGTCCATCATATACGCTGGTAAACTTCTGGTATTTTTGGCAGACTTAATTTTACCTTGTAATCAGGCTATGTCCAACCTGCCATGGCTGGTCTGAACATTCCTAGTACATTATTGCTATTGATCTCAGTTTAAGCATGAGACTGGTGTTTGGAAATTAAGAACTTGAACACACCCATACCGTTGTGTCCAAGGAATCACTAAGCCTTTTGGCTTTCTGGTTTTTCATGTTACTCATGGACTGACACAAGATATTTTTATGATGCCAACATGGGTGACTGGTTTAGCATGACTGTGGCAATATGTGGGATTTTTGTTTTTATTCTGGCCTAAGTTTTGCTGTATCATAACGCATGGTACTCAATGTTAGAGTTGGTTGCCTATCATGTAAGGTTAAACAGCGCTCAGCCGTTGATTAACCCTTAATCGAAGCTATTTTCCAATATTGGTTAACTTTATGACAGTTTTAAAAATGTCTATACTTCAATCGAATATGGCAATACTTGGAAAAATTATAGGAAAATAACCTCTTTTTTTTAACACTCACTGCTCTATATTTCCAGCTCCTAACTCTATCAGTTTTTGAATGGCAAGCATCCCATCCACATTCACCTCACATTCATACTCACAAATCAAGTATAGAGTGAAAACTTACAAATTAGTCTGAACATATATATAAACAGATTCTTCTTTAAATTTTTCCTAATCTGCAGCTCAAACTCGGTTGGTCTTAGAATGGCAAAGAGTCCGATCCTCCCTCTGCAACGAGTCAAGCACAGGGATGAAGCACTCCAGACTGGTCTCTTCAAAACTCCATGGCTGTCCGTCTGAGAGAGGGTTACTCCATCAAACACGTCATGTGGTTTCAAAATAAGTAATGGTACTGGCAATTAAACTGGTCAGAACAGTTTTAGCAATAGATTAAACAAAAAATTGTGCAGAGGTACATATCAGAGTAAGAATAGCAGAGTGTATCATGTTGCTTTGCGGGTAAACGAACAGGATTCCATTGGTTGCCAGACTTTTTTTTTTTCCTAGTCTGGCAGGTACTTTGTCCCTTGTGATGGGTGAGGTCTTGGTCTTCACTTCGTGTTTTGCTTTGATGCACTGGTTACTAGGGTCCGTTTAACAGGATAGTTGTAGTCTTGTCGTTGGCTGTGAGCAGTCATGTTGAACTTTACCTTCCGCTCCACCTGGGTCTGAGGAATGTTGGTCGGGCCTGGGGTTCACTGATCGTCCTTCTGGAGGGGATGTAAATTGGGTCCCGGTAGCAGGTGGAATTAGTTCCACACCCCTGCCTCAATATCATCTGACCACCATTTGAGAAGAGCCGGCGAGTTACATTGGTGCTCATCCACTATCATGGGGCCAGGGTTCCCAGATGAACCCTCACTTGGCTTCCAGACAGCCCATGCAATCCTGATCAATCAAATAGAAAATGTAGAGTAACATATCAATTGGTGCTGAGAATTATTGCTTGTCATCTTTATTTTATAGCAAGGGCCGGTATAGATGTCCGAATGGCACTCCCATTTACCCACTCTGGGCAGATGAATATATCCCAAAGCGCCATGGCCACCTCCAAATAGCAGGTATGTTACGTTTAATTATATATTTATAATCAGAAGCTATAGAGCTACATAACATTTATGCAAATTAACAATCCAGTTTTTTGCTTTCTGGGTCTAGATTTGTGAATCCACATTACTGGCTCATATTATAAGCTCTCTCATGTATAAAGTTTCCTAAATTCATTGCAGTTATTCCAAATGAAGATGGGGTCGTGAATACCTCCGGGGTCCCTGTTCAAACCTCATGGTACAGGGAGACTGAACTTGAACTCTGTCGGTACGATGAGGAATGGGTTCCCCAGAGCCAGGCATACCTGCCTCGTCAACTCTCATAGACTAGATCCTATGCCAGATGCCAGCTATTTCTTTGCTGTCTATCCCTCACCCAGCGCCTGCAGCCTCTGTAACCCAAAACTCAATGATCGATCAGGGTGTGAATTAGGTATTGTGAATTAGTTATTGTGAATCAGGGTGTGAATTAGGTATTGTGAATCACGATGACTTATGAGCTCTTGTCCCATCTAGAAACTAGCCAGCACTAATCTCTGGACTAAGCTGTGAGGCTGGCCTGATAACAACAGTCAGCAAATTGGATTTCAGCTTCTGTGACTGTTCTCATTGTTTTTCAGCATAATTGCATAGTGCACAAAACCATCAGGGAGTCAACCAGATCACAGATTTGTTTTTCTTTTCACAAATCTGCTTTTCATGCAATAATGATCCAGACAAATGTCTTATGAAGAGTGCGAGAAGGTGATTGTGGTGTTAGTTTTTTTAATTTCTTGACAAAAGTCGAGAAATCTATGCAGTTATGCCAGTGTGTGTATGTGGCCCCTGGCATGAGATCATAATACTTGACCACACCTAGGAGGATGACTCTTACTGGTAATGTGGGTTCCCCATATGAGTACATGGACATACTGTTTTTGGGTAGGTCAAAGGTCAGTCTGACAAAAAATTATGAAAGTCCAAGCTTGGCGGGGCACAAAACCCCAATTTGTTTCATTGATTGGGGTCACTTTGCGAAAAACAGATATTTTGGCAAATGTAGCTTCGATCACATAACACCACCCCACCTTGATGGATGAATCTCATATTTGAATGTGGGTTCCCTATAGGTTAACCTGAGCCCTATTGGTGGTCATGTTAGTCCTTAGAATCACAATAAGAGGCCTGTATGCTTGGGGCAATCAAGCTGAAATTTGGTATGTAGCTTTGGGGAAGTATGGATAAAAAACCTGCTTGTTTTTGGTGTGGATTAAAGGTCCTTGTTGGTAAAGATTGGGTGATTGTTAAAAATATATATTCGGGTCAATTTTTTGCTTGTGACAACTTTCCCCACCTGGATGGATCAGCTCCACGTAGTCGGTTTCTCTATGAATGAGTACTTGTCCCTCATAGTTTTGAGATCATGGCGAATGTCATCTGAGGTTATTGACCATCAAGACAGTAGGGAGTCACTGAGCCTTTTTGGCTCTCTGGTCAATGAGGAAAATATTACAATTAGAGTGCCAGGTTGTTCGTATCATTTGAGAAACCATGCACCACCAGGGTTGGAATGTAGTGTTTGGATTGATTCATTCCATTGTGTTGTATCTTTGTTCTCCATTCAATACGGAGAGTCACTCACTCGAGGTCGTGATGGAGGGCACCTACGAGTTCATCCATGACATCAACTGCCCCCTCAACAGGAGGAGGCGAAAAGCATCTTGAAGAAGAGGGTCATCAAGAACTTCTGGCAGATGATCAGGAGGTAACATCCCTCTCTCCATCCTCTCACCTCAGCTCCACTGCCTCTCCCCTCTCTCTCTCTTCCTTATTAGGGAGCTACAGATTTCACGAGGGTGATGGCAGTGATGATTGTTAATGTTTTTCACGATGTTTGTATGTAGACCATGGTGCTTGTCTGCAGTAAGATGCGCCTTTAGATATATACAATGTGCCAGTTGCGTATGTAGAAGGTACGCCGTTTTGCGAGTGCGCATTCGAGTGATAGACCGTATTTTGTTTAAAATTCTCGAATTCCATGGTGGAAGGACACGGTGATGATTGTCATGCGAGTGGGTTCAAGGTCGGTCGGTATGCACAACGGTGAAAAGTGAGAGACCCGTGTGGGATCGACATAGTAACGGCAGACGTTGGTGTGATGGTGTCGCCATCGCGCTGTAGGTTACAGTCATCGTGTGAAATATAAACTCCCTATTGTTTTAGGAGGACAGAGACAGCTAGTTTTAAGAATAGGCTTGAATTATTGACATTATTGAAGTTCGTGCTCTCTGTGGCAACAGATTAAATGTGTTGCCAGCAAACCCTCAGAAGAGTGCATGCTTTTTTCCATCCGCAAGCCAGGAAGCAATTACACATTGTTTACTTCTAGTTTCAGGTGCTATAACGGTTTTACCAGAACCCTGTACAGTCCAGTTCCAATCGTTACCCAGATGGTTGTAGTACCATAATATCATGAACATGCTGATCAGGTATTCCCTGCCCCAGTTCATTCATGGTCATTGACTGTCAGGACTGGGTTTTTTTTTTTTTGCGTGGAGTGCAGTGGGTGCATACTGGGTTGAAGAAGACACCACCCCTTCTTTGACCCCTCAAGTGCATAGAGTACAACGAGTGGCAGAGATAGATTAAGGACACGCAGCTTGATACAACAGAGGTTACATTGTAGAGAGGAACACTGTATATATAGGTCCCAATTCCATTTCAATAACATGTTCCTATGTGGAGTTATTGGCCTCAAAGTTTGGGCCATTAAAGCAGAGAAATTGGGGGGAGAATCCTCAATAGCATAATAACCATACTGTCACACATGGACACAAAGGAATTATGTTATGTATTTGAATTGTTTCATTTATGTTGTATAAGTCACCATTTAGCAGGAGTTCTGTGGTCTTTCTCTATCAAAGTAACTATCAACACGAACCAACCCAATACAGCAATCCTCGCCCATAGAACTAAACTTTTTTCGAGGTGGAATTACTGTTTGAATTTCAATGAAAACAAGAATGTTTGCGGGTTGTGCCATGACAAAATACATTTATCATTGCATGGTGGATGCATCATTTCGATTTGTCGAATACACATGCTCCACCATACACAAACTTCAATGACTATAACTCTTAAAGGAAAGTCCTATGACCTTCAGGTTTGGACTGACGCCTTCAGTGCTTTATCCATCTATCAAATAAGCCCATGTTTAAATCATCATGACCGTTATCCTTTAATAATCTAAAGAAAGGAGGCACTGCCAGACCCAAGCAAGCCTATAATCTAACCTGCACTTATCAGTTTGAACCCAGGAATTTCCTAAGAACACTTATGAAGTGATGCATGAATGGCCATTTCTGCTCATCCACTCATGAGGACAACTTTCCCTTTGATATCATTTCCTGACCGTTTTGAGGACACAGACAACTGTTAGTTCACATGTGCAGTCCGTTCAAAATGGTAACCCTGCCTACTACCAGGTACCAGAGGGAACCAGTAAGGGGAATGCCTCCTTCTACATGCCCCCCAACTCAGATCATCCTGTCCTTGCTCAGCAACCACAAAAAGTAGTAGAAATAATATTAAGGTGATGGAAAATTTCATATCAATCAGACACAGATTTCTGTTTGTGTAGCCAAATCCCTCTTGTGACAACAGTTGCATTTTATGATGCTGTATTACAGAAACAACCAAATTTAATAGTAACCCCAGTCGTACTGTGCGTCATCGTTTCATGAATGATATTCTGATGTGGGAAAAACTTTGTGTCTGAGTAATGTTGGACACTCTATTGTGTGGAAGCCAGCAATATTATTCTTTTTTCAATGGGAACTTTTAGTTTTTATCTCCTGTCAGAAAAATTGACCAAAAACATGAGGAATTTTAGCAGATGTATATGATATATAAAAGACCATTTCCCAATGGCCAAGGTAAATTATTTAGGATGCGGAATATGCAACGTTGAAAGAAGGGCATTCAGAAAAGTTTTCCTTGAGATGTCTGAGACACTTGAACTGTTTAACCATTCATGTGCAGTTTTTGTCGGCAGTCCACAATGTTTATAACAAATGTCGCATGTAGCGTTGCCAGATATGGCCAGTACACATGCCCGAAGAACGCGAATGTTGGGAAAACCTTAGGCAACATTTGTGTGACTATTATTGCCAACATACTTTTTGTGCAACCTTTTTGTGCATATTCCTGAATACTGAACGTTTTGCCCGACATCTTTGTGATTGTATATCGTGTTGGGAATGAGGTTTATCACGTTAAACATCCAGGTATGTTTCAAGCTACGGTTCAAGCATTTTCTTTTGCCCCTGATATTTTTGAAGAAACACAAAAACCAGCATTCCCCCTGAATCTATGACTGTTTGCTTTTCACTTTGAATAAGGATTCTTAGATGCCAAACTTCTGCAACAGAATGGTGGACCTTAGCTGTCTTTGAGTATCCATCATTAATACTGTTTTGTATATTGATCTTCTAGCATCGCCATGGTTAGAAAGTTGTGAACAAAGCTCTGAATGTTGATATGATTAAAAACCATCAAGAACCCTGGCCATATTTATCTCGATGAGCACTGACGATAATTCACCTTCTCCTTTTCTACTAGTGATAGATGATAATTGAAGCACGTTGTAAGCAATCTGAACCTGCTCCCAGGACCACCATTTCATGTGCCTCATGAAAGGACGATCAGTTTGAAATCCAGCCAGGGTCCTGACACTCTCTCATAATAACTTGGAGGAGCTCATCCCCCTGCCAGAACCGCCACCAGGGTGAAACTCTGGTGATACCACTCTGCTATTTCACGCCGCCCCATCACATTGTTACGTTTTGAAAGTATTATCGCAAGGATGTGTATAAAGCCTCTTCCATGAAGATCATACAGGGCAAAAGATCAAACAGAGCTGAGGAACAAACAGCTGAAAACTTTGTATGAGCATTTATAAAGCCAATGGCCCCAACAAGGCTACAATGTACGCTGTGTCTACCAGAATCTATGACCAAAGATATGGGGAGGAGATCTAATTCAGTATAATTCATGTTTTCTCTTCTCAGAGATGAATCCTTGCACATGTTTGCTGAGCTTTGGAAGGGATTGCCCTCATGGACAAAGCTATGGGTAGTAACATTATTCCAGCTGAATATGTTGGTTGTAACTATGACAAGTTACCGAATAGTTGCTCTCAGGTTTTCATAGAGTAGTTGAATTAACCAATTTTAGAGTCGTGTACATGATTTGATATTTGGATTGAATGAAAGGTAGTTTTGTACTCTTTTACAACTTAGTATGTATCTACTGTTTCAACATCATGCGGGGGGGGGGGGGGGGGGGGGGCGTGGGGGGGGGGCGAAATGGTTGTTGACTAATGAAGCATTTTTATATGTTCGTGGTTTTCAAGGTAAACTGTCATTAGGAGGCTTTTTATCAGGTGCGTACACTAACACATTAACTGTTGATTACCACAATCTTTCATTTCACCATTTCCGCATACTTTTTTTGTTCTGTATAGAAGAAGGTGGAGAAAAAATACATAGTTGTGAATTCCCTGTTCTTATTGTTCCAGGCAAAATGGCTTTTTGCACACACACAGAGTTGCCGGCTGTTTGATGCATGATTTGGAGTACTTCCCCCCCCCCCTACGTTGGAACAGCCTGTCCCCCCCCCCCACCTCCCGGTGGGCCTGGCACCAGGAGGTTGAGAGTGCTCTTGCGACAATTTCTTGAAGAATTTTCTGGAATCAGTAAAGCATGACCAGGGTTATGGTTTGCCGCAGTGCTGTCTGTCCTGGGGACTACCAGGGCACCCTCCTAGTTGGCGTTTGTCTGATGACTACACATGTACGTTCTTCTGCTGAGTAACCTCATCTAATGTCCATGCGAAAAAAGTTGATTAGACACCAAGGCAGATAGCCATGTGCTACGGTGTTGTGATTAGCTTTTTATGTTGCTGCCTACAGGTTCATTCTTGACAACAGAGGGTAACAACCCTAATGACTTAGCAAAACTACTGTCACTCCGTGTCAAGAATGTGGTGGTTAAGGAACGACGCTGAGCAATTCAAGTTGTATGTAATGTACCATGCAAAAAAGATAATTATATACCAAGGCAGATAGTCATATACAATGGTGTATGATATCTCTTTATGTTGCTGTTTATACAGCCTTTTTGTTTAGTTTTTGTAACTAAAAAAAACATCAAATGTCCACATACTGTGCCCACACTTTACCCGGTAACTTGTATGTCAAGATTGTTGAGGGCCAAGGGGCGGGACTGAGCACTTCCTCAAAGTTGTCACGCTTCCATTCCTTTTTAACTGCTCTGTATCTTTTCGTAAGTTTTACTGCGTCAGTTTTGCTGCTTGTATTCATTTTTGTTGAGTTTTGCTGGTTTGTTCCCTTGCAGACCCCTGCCCAA
The DNA here is from genome assembly GCA_026419785.1 of Sclerodactyla briareus. Taxonomy (NCBI): domain Eukaryota; kingdom Metazoa; phylum Echinodermata; class Holothuroidea; order Dendrochirotida; family Sclerodactylidae; genus Sclerodactyla; species Sclerodactyla briareus. The sequence goes on along the minus strand of JAODTK010005890.1, from coordinate 209,938 downwards.
GCATCTGCACCACGCAACAGCAGGTGGTCGGTTTTTGGTAACGTCCAGTGTAAGGCTGGCGCAGAAGAAAGAGCTCAATGCCCTGCTGGAGAGAGGGGGGGGAAGTGCTAGCTTCATCATACTGGGAAAACACAGCTATATCAACATTACTTATGAGTAAGTATCCATCAGGCATTCCTGTCTTCCATTCTTTTATAGCAAAGGGAGGATTACCACATTAAGCCTCTCCACAGATTATCAATAAAAAGGGAAAAGGAGGTCTCAAACGAATGGCCTTATAATTTGCTCAGGGGTCGTACCCAGTGTGCTATTCACCAATATGCTCCACAGAACACATTACACTAAACAAGTGCATTATGGCACTGAGTGTGCGATTTGCGGATTTTACCAGATTTGTTTTTTATGACAGATAAGGTTCACCGTATTTATGTGTGACTCCGTCTTTATTGTCCGATCACTTTTGGTGGGGTGAGGATTCAGCCAATTTGTCCATATGATGGATAAAGTTCATCACACTTTGAAATGAGTCTTCATATTTCTTTCAAGTGTGAGGTGTAAGATTTATCAGATCTGTTTATATGACAGAATATGGTTCACCATATTTCCCGTGATTCTGTCTCGTCTATCACTTTTATTGATTCCTTGACGAATTCAGAGGAATCTAGGCAGTCACATCGTGTGTGTGTGTGGGTGGTGTGTGTGTGTGTGGTGTTGTGTGTGTGTGTGGTTTGTGTACGTGTGGGTGTGATGCCCAGCTTGTAAACACGATAACTTGATCAGTCTGGGTTGGTCAGGCTCTACTTGGTATGTGGTTCCCCATGATGAGTACATGAACCTATGTTGTTGGGTCAGGTCCAGAGGTCTCTGAGGTCACAAGAGGTCAAAGTATGTAAACCTTGTAAACCGATAAGTCCAGAATGGTTGCGTCTGATAAAGTTGCAAATTGGGGTTTAGCTTCTATGGGGAGAGAGTACAGGCAACCCTATTGTTTTTGGTTCAGGTCGGGAGTGGCATGAATTTTGGGTCGAAAGAAATAGAAAATTTGGGAAATTCGATATTTTGGCCAATTTTGGCTGGTAAACACGATAACTCGACCCCACCCGGAGGATGAAGATCATTACTTAGTATGTGTGTTCCCCATTATGAGTTCATGAACCCTATTGTTTTTGGTTCAGGTCAGAGGTCATCTGAGGTCACCAGAGGTCAAGCCTGAAAACCTTGTAAACACGATAAGTCCAGAATGGTGGTCCGATTCAAGTTGAAATTTGGTGTATAGCTGTCTTATGGGGAAGTACAGGAACACCTATTGTTTTGGTCCAGGTCGGCGTGAATTTTGGTCGAAAATAGAAAGAAAATTTGTGAAATTCGATATTTTGGCCAAGTTTTGGCTTGGAAAACACGATAACTCGAACCCCACCCGGATGGATGAAGCTTTTTCATATAGTAGTGTGTTTCCCCATGATGAGTATGAAACCTATGTTTGGGGTCAGGAGAGAGGTCGTCTGAGGTCACAGAGGTCAAAGTCTTGAAAAACCTTTAAAACGATAAGTCCAGAATGGTTGGTCTGATCACGTTGATAATTAGGGTATAGCTTCTTATGGAAGTACAGAACCTATTGTTTTTGGTTAGTCGGGGGAGGGAATTTTGTGAAAATAGAAAAGTGTGGAAATTCATATTTGTGGCCAATTTTGCTTGTAAACACGATAACTACGACCCCACCGGGAGGGATGATGAAGCGCATACTGGTATGTGTGTGCAACATGATGAGTACAATGACCTATGGTTTTGGGGTCGGGTCAGAGGTCATATGAGGCCCAGAGGTTCAAAGTCTGAAAAAACCTTGTAAACACGATAGTCAGAATGGTTGGTCTGATTCAAGTTGAAATTAGGTGTATAGCTTTCTTAGGGGAGTAAAGGAACCCTATTGTTTTTGGTTCCAGGTAGGGGTGGAATTTTGGTCGAAAATAGAAAAATTTGGAAAATTCGATATTTTGGCCAATTTTGGCTTGTAAACACGATAACTCTACCCCACCCGGATGGATTAAGCTCATCTTAGGTATGTTGTTTTTCCCCTTGATGATTTCATGAACCCTAATTGTGTTTTGGGGTCGGTCAGAGGTCATCTAGGTTCAACAAGGTCAAAGGCTACAAACCTTGTAAACACAATAAGTTCCAGAATGGTTGGTCTGAATCAAGTTGAAATTAGTGTATAGCTTTCTTTCTTACTGGAAGTACAGGAACCCTATTGTTTTGGTTTCAGGTTGGGAGTGACTTTTTGTTCGAAAATATAAAAATTTGTGAAATTCGATGTTTTGGCCAATTTTGGCTTGTAAACACGAGACTCGACCCCACCTGGATGGATGAAGCTCATACTTGGTATGTGTGTTTTCCCCCTGATGAGTACATTGCCCTATTGTTTTGGGGTCGGGTCGAGGTCATCTGAGGTCAACCATAGTCAAGTCTGAAACCTTGTAAACACGATAATCCAATGGTTGGTCTGATCAGTTGAAGGAGGTGTATAGCTTTCTTATGGGGGTACGAACCCTATTGTTTTTTGGTCCAGGTCGGGGTGAATTTTGGTCTGAAATAGAAAATTTGTGAAAATTCGATTTTTGGCCCATTTTGGGCTTGAAAACACGATAACCGACCCCCCGCCTGAATGTATGAAGCGCATACTTAGTATGTGTGTTCCCCATGATGATTACATGAACCCTATTGTTTTGGGGTCAGTCAGAGGTCATCTGAGTCACCAAGGGTCAAGTCTGAAAACTCTTGTAAACACGTTAGTCGAATGGTTGGTCTGATCAGTTGAATTAGGGTGTATATATTTTTTCTTATGGGGAGTACAGGAACCCTATTGTTTTTGGTTCATCGGGAGTGAATTTTGGTCGAAATGGAAAATTTGTGAAAATTCGATATTGTGGCCATTTTGGCTTGTAAAAAACAAAACCACGATCACTCGACCCCCCCTGAAGGATGAAACTCATACTTGGTATGTGTTTTCCCCATGATTAGTATAGACCCTTCGTTTTGATATCATTTCAGAGGTCATCTGAGTCACCACGGCAAAGTCTGCAAAACCTTTAAACACATACGTCCTAATTGGTTGGTCTGATCAAGTTGAAATTAGTGATAGCTTTCTTAGGGGAGTACAAGAACCCTATTGTTTTTGGTCATGTGCAGGAGTGAATTGTGGATCGAAATAGAAAAAATTTTGAATATTTTAGCCAATTTTGCTTGTAACACATAACTTGACCCCACCTGATTGGAACTCATACTTGGTAGTTTGTTCCCCATGATGAGGTATAATGAAACCCTCGTGTTTTGTGTCAGGTCGAGGTATCTGAGGTCACCGAGTCACAGTCTGAAACCTTGAAAAAAACTATAAGTCCCAAACGGTTGACGATCAGGTTAAATTAGGTGTCTATCTTTCTTAGAGGGATTACAGAAACCCTATTGTTTGGTAAAGGTCGGGTGAATGAGGCTCATAATTGGTTTTGTATTCCCCATGATGATACATGAACCCTATTGTTTTGGGTCAGGTTGGAGGTCACCTCAGGTTACCAGAGTTCAAAGTCGAAACTCAAAATTCAGGATTTAGCTTTCTTACCAAGGTACCGACCCTATTATTGGTTTAAAGATAGAAATTGTCAGACTTATGTTTGCCTATAATGAGCTGTACTATCTCCCATTGTCCATGTGTCTGGCTATGGTTGACAGAACAGTCAGGTCACTTAAGCCGTTTGGCTTCCTGGTTAGGGTGAGGTGTGAGAATCCAGCCAATTTGCCAATGATTTGTCCTACTTCCACGTTCTATTAAGTGTGAGGTGTGAGCGCTTTTACCAGATTTGTTCTATATGCCGAAGACGATACACCATATTTCCTGCAGTGAATCTGTCATATTCCACTTCTAGAAGTGTGAGGTCTGTCATATTTTTTCACTTCTATTGTCTTTCTCCTTTTCAGAGATAAGAACAGTCCCTCCAACTTCATTCTAACATCTCCCATCGTTTGTAAGGGTCTGACCGTGGTCCTGCGATTGGAATTCCTAGGTTGAACACCCTTCCATCCGGTATAAGGTATGAAACTTCGCTGTGCTGTCCCCTGTGATAAAAAAGCTAAAAAAATAACAAGTTTGAGATATAAGAAGTTACCTTTATATAAAGATGTTTTATGTTTTTTTCATCTGTACTACTATTCTAACATATATCAGAACGTGAAAGCAAAAATTTCACATTTGGCCATGGCTAAATTTATCACTAAATTCAAATCATCCCTATCTCTTCTGCGTCCACAAGGCTGGTTAATGAGTTGGAAGGAGAAAGCTAGCTGGGCTGCTCAGTCTCAGAGTGATCCACAGCAAGGACCCCACCAGGATCACCAAGGGCAGGAAGATGTCACTGAAGGGGAGGACCCTAACCTACCCTCAAGAAGCCCTGTGATACAGCTGATACAAGACCAGGGAAGTTATCCTTGTCAAGTGAGTATGAGCCGAATCTAAAACTCTAAAAAAGCTTCCACAGCCCTGGGTACAGCTGAGGATACAAAGGCCAGTGGAAGTTATCCTTGACCAGTGAGTATGGCCTGGAAACTAAACTCTGAAAACAACGCTTTTAGAGCCCTGTGTGTAGTGTGTTGGTAAAGACCGCTGAATATCATTGTTGGCCAGAGCGGTTCAGTGACGCTTTGCAAGCAGCAAAACATTCCGGGTTCGAATTCCAACAGTCACAAGACGTGTTTCCCGTATACTAGCTGTACTAACAGTTGCAATGGGCGAGGTCTTGGTTCTTACTTCAAGGTTCCTCTGAGATGCAGAGACTTCTTGAGGTTACTGACGGGCGTTTTGTGAACAGGACTATTTGCGTATAGGTCTCGTCAGTCGGCTGTACACGTCAGGTTGAACTTGAACTTCGCCTTCTCCGTCTGAGAAAGTGGTCAGGTTCTGGAATTCACCGTGATTGGCTCTTTCCAATGGGACTTGAAATGTCAGTCCCAGAGCGGTTGCAGATGGTCACACCCACACTCAATTTATCTGAGCCACTATTCCGATGAAACGGAGGCTAGTTTCGCCGGTGCTCATCCACAATCAATAAAGAAAGAAAGTCGCCATCTCGTGGACTATTCAAGAATCTTATGTGACCCTAACTAGTCTAAATGTGCCGCTGTCCGATGATGAGTGATTTTGTTGTCTGCAAGTAAAAATTACCAGGATATAAAATTGGATAATCACGCACCGAGGTGACGTGCTTCAAATGTTGAATGCGATGTTTGAATGGCCCCTTCTTCATCCGTACGGGTTTGCTGGATGAATGTCTGGTACCTTTCAACATAATCTTATTTGCTTCACCCTCAGGTATGAGAGATGCCTCCAGACTTCTCGGACCTGAAGCTGTCCAGTGATGGGTGACGTTGCCTCTGTCCGGTCGACATGAACCGAGGGCCCAGACAGGAAGCTGAAACGTCTGGCCGTGCTACCTGACCATCGGATGGATTTGGGTGCTCCAGGGGGAGCAGCCTCTCTGCAGATAATAGCACAGGATATCCTCTCTGTCCTCACCAGGTAAGTATTCTCCTTCTCGTTAAAGGTTCAGTAAGTGGGAAAAAAACTAAATCGCATCGGATTGCTGTGAACTGCTGAGATGGACTCTTAAAAAGTAGAAAGTACAAATCATGGCTCGCAAAGTGTCAAAAGATTCCTTCAAAATCCTGAAAGTAAACAAAATACCTGCAAGGCAACCATGCTAGAACCTCCAAATTGCGGTTGTGGTGTTTTGATATGTCCTTCATTCACTATTGCTTGTTTGAAGCAATCTGTCGCATGGAACATTCGGCTTTAATAAATGTGACAAGGGCAGTGACCGATATTGGGAGATTGTACCCAACGCAACTGTGCTATCGTCATCAGAAGCTGGGTAGTTAGTTCAAAATCAGAATGTCATTGTAATAGCTACTAGGAATTTACTCTCTAGCTATGAGTGGTTAAAGGGAAAGTCCAGCCAAAATTAATACTCTTTTTGATGTCATCCATAAGTTAAAGAAGAATAAAAAATCATTTCAAATATCACTTTGTTCAGGGTTATGCATGTTCGGTTGGGAAGATATTGGCTTCCTCTCAAATTACATATACTTTGGTGATTTGAGGGCAAACCGGCAAACTTTTTATGATGTCATATCTACCAATTATAAGGGATAAGACATACTTCTACCATTTCTAGAATGGTTAGATCATAATCATCAAATGTTGCCAATTTGCAAAAATGCCAAATAGCAGTGATAAATTAATATCTTCCAAAAATTCGTAACTTTTATAACCGAAAAATGCGATGAACATGAAAACAAACGTTTGATTGGCATGATTTCAGTGCACACCACTATATGACATTGAATTTTTTGGCTGGGTGGACCTCCCTTTAAGCTATGCAAGCCTGCAAGTATTCACCCTGGTTACCACTCCTTGGGGTGATGAAAGGCCTGTTCCAGTTACTGTTAATGAGTGACAATTGCTATTGTGTCAAAGGTATTAGGCTCAACGTCGCTCGAAAGTGTGAAGAACATCTTTCGAAACTCCCCCGACAAAAACTCACGCCTCTACCAGCTCAAACTTTGCAGATTTGCAAAGTGGTGACAGTTAACAATGGGCCATAATGATAGAGCTATGGTGAAAATTTGCCTATACCCCCAAGCTGTTTAGTGGTAAGCATGCATATTTACAACTGTGAGCAGGCTTTTTGTGCTCAACTGGAGGATATGCTGACTACATTTTTTTTTTTTAACTGGAAATCATACAGTCCTCTGCCAAAGTTAGTCCTGAAATGGGATTTTTTATACAACTTGTTCGAGTGGTGATAGTTAAAAAGGGCCATAAGCTTTGGAGAAAATCTTGCCCATACCCCCAAGCTGTTTATTGGTAAGCATGCACATTCACAACCATGAGCATACTTATCATGCTCAAACAGAGGTTATGCTGACTGGGGTCAATGGATCATGCTATTTCTAGCAGGAAAGGAAATCATACAGTCCTCTGCCAAAGTTAGTCATAAAATGGGAATCTTTCATATAATCTATTCGCGCATCACAGGCCATGCTCTCTGAAAATTATTTTAGGATCGAGCAGAGGAATAGGGGTGATCTGATTGTATTATGTTTATTGTGGAACATTCATTCAAATTCTCATGATGTGAGACTTATTTCTGTTATTTAATTTTTAGGTTCAAGCTACTGCAAGGTTCCACATAGCCTACTCTCAGAGTGGTATCATCAGCTTCATAGCAGAGCTACAACTGAAGGTGAGGATATGACACTGACAACCTGAGCAGTAGCTGGTAAACTTAGGTGCTCCCACCACCACTGAGAGAAAACCCTGTAACATAGGGGCACAATATGTCCTGTCCTGAAACATGCACAAACTGCTTATTCAGGAAGTTAGTTTTGCCAGAGTTCATCTGTCATGACGTTAAGTTTAGCTTTAATTTGTAGCTTCCATTCCCCCCCCCCCCCCCTCCTCTGCTGTATTCCTCTCCATTAAGCTCGTACCATGTGATATCTAGAAACTACTAGTTTCCCGCATTTTGTTGTGATATCTAGAAACTACTAGTTCCACCATTCTTTTGTTCTATGGCTAGAACCTTTGCCAGTGTCCATGTGGCATGAGAGTGCTTATACAGCTAGTGGGTAATGTTGAGTTTGGTCTAGATATTATAGACATTTCTCTCTATTCCTATTCAGGGAGCTAGTTACCATGTGATATCTAGAAACTACTAGTTTCCACCATTTTCCGTTCCATTATTACAACCATTGTCGGTGTCCGTCTGACATGGCATGATCTTAGAGCTAGTAAGTGATGTTGAGTTCTGCCTAAATAGTGTAGACATTACTCCCTATTCCTATTCAGGGAGCTAGTTACCATGTGATATCTAGAAACTACTGGTTTCCCCCATTTTCTTGTGATATCTGAAACTACTAGTTTCCACCATTCTTTTGTTCTATGGCTAGAACCTTTGCCAGTGTCCATGTGGCATGAGAGTGCTTATACAGCTAGTGGGTAATGTTGAGTTTGGTCTAGATATTATAGACATTTCTCTCTATTCCTATTCAGGGAGCTAGTTACCATGTGATATCTAGAAACTACTAGTTTCCACCATTTTCCGTTCCATTATTACAACCATTGTCGGTTTGTCCGTCTGAATGGCAGTGATCTTAGAGCTAGTAAGTGATGTTGAGTTCTGCCTAAATAGTGTAGACATTATCCTATTCCTATTCAGGGAGCTAGTTACCATGTGATATCTAGAAACTACTGGTTTCCCCCATTTTCTTGTGATATCTAGAAACTACTGGTTTCCCCCATTTTCTTGTGATATCTAGAAACTACTAGTTTCCACCATTTTCCGTTCCATTATTACAACCATTGTCGGTGTCCGTCTGACATGAAGGTGATTATACAGCCAGTGGGTGGGTGACGTGCGTCAGTCCAGAGATAGCAGAGCAAGCCACACCATGATCCCGATCAAGCCAGATGTGGAGGCTAGAGAAGAGGGTACCCGCCCCCTGCCCAGGCGGAGACGTCACAGATACTAGACGAAAAGCGGTGTGGATCACTCAAAAGAGGTTTTCGATTGCCTGGTCCAGTATGTCATCTTCCCCCCTCAACATACAGACACTCTCTAAGATGCAAGATACAGAGTAAGTTGTGCAAATTATTGTGATATCTTTTGGGGGTGGAGGGTGGGGGGGGGCCGGTGTGATGGGGATTTTAATGATATGCCTATATTATTATCTGTCTGTTGGAAGAGACATTTTGTACATTCTTGGAACTTAACAATACATGATAACATTTCCCGATAATTACAATACAATGGTCATGTAAACATGATATCTGGAATTTTGTACTTTCGATGTAATGTATTAATTTCAATGGAAGCTCCCACTCTAAAGAAAGTGCACGTGTGTATTTTTACCAGATTCTCCATTTCTGTATCCTAATAGGTACACAGTGTTGAAAATCAGGCTGAAAAACCTGGAGCAAAATTTCTTCGAAAGTATAGTTACTTCGATCAGAAAAATTGAGCCCTGATTACCCTAGAGCTACCCATACTGTAATAAGCCTATTGTATTGGCTGATATAAAAACTACAATTGAAAATGAAATCTGTTGAAATGATAGTATTACTGGCCAAAAAATTTTTTTTTTTGGGGGGGGGGGGTTTGGGTGGATAAGAAGGCTTGCCCCTGGCCCATATTTTGAGGTGCTCTCATCAGCACACTTACCTCTGTCTGGGTTAAGGTAGCTTGCATGCAAATGAGCTTGGGAAACCCAGCTTAATGGGACTGAGGCTGGTAGCGGGCAGCTAAAGAGGTGGACTTCTTGTGTCCTGAGTGGTAAAGCGCAGATATCCTCCTGCAATGATTCCTGGTTATTGATAACCTACTCACACCATGTTATTTCAGCACTGACCCGTTTGAGGACATAGACATGACAGGGAGGCTGAATGGGAAGCTGCAGCTGGTTACTGAGTGCTGGGTGGAGCCTCAGTGTGGGACCATCATCAACTCACCAGCAGGACGGGCATTCCTTGATGGACAGGAGTACTTCAATATACCTGATCTTGTGAGTATCTCCCTCGCTTAGTTGCTGAGCATAGTGTAATATTGCGTGTTCCAACTGACTTTTCATACACTCATGGATGCACTCTGCCGTGTATTCAATCCGGAAAAAAATGTACATCATTGTCCAGGTTTGCAGGTTATAGGTTTGGACTACTTAATAATGAATGTTAAGGGACCAATTTAATTTGGACTAACCTTGATTAGCAGGCAGATGATTCCCTCAGGCCTGGATTGACGAGGCACCTACCTATAGGAATGTCCCAATATGATGAGTATATTAACCCTTCTGGTTTAGGGTCAAGTCATGGGGCCAAGGGTAAAACTGAAACCTTGTGATACAATGGAAGTGCAGATGTTCAGACTGGGGTTGTAGAGCAGTTGATTTGACCTCGAAGCGTGGGTTATGGCACTGACTGCTATAAAGCTGCCATAGGCCCCAAGTGTGCATGCCCCACGGAGCGTTCAAGGGTATTCACAAATTACCCACATAAGCGTTAACATTACAGTAACATTACTAATTGCCACTTCTCCTTTGGAACTAACCAATTCCTCCCTCTCATGGTTTGTGTGTTATAGTGTTCAGGGGAGGGGTGGGGGGGAGGGCATCTACTTAGTTTTTTTGTGCCATTACGATTTGTACATTCCCATAGAGGGGTTTCGAACAGATTTTTTGTCCTTTTTGCAAATGACCATTTCTCTCCAGTGAATGAAATTCTCTTCTCTACAATTAATATCCCAAGTCAATTTGTCTATTATTATCAATTAATCCAATCGATCTACCTCATCTTTGTCGATGAACAGCTCTCCCAATGGACGACGATATCGTCCGCACACTGTCGCCTACGAGCACCGGATGGCAATGTGCTCATCCAGTGACGAGGAGTCCGCCTCTGTCTCCCCTCCCACATCTTCAATCGACCTGCCAACCAGCGAGAGCATCACAAGAAACGTTTCCCTTCTCCCTGGATATTCTCCATCTCATCCCAAAATGCCGGCAGCTGGAGCTCACATGCTCAACATTCTTGGAAGGTCAGTGAATGAGAGGAACATTACAGATAATGAATTATAAAGAAATACCAGAGGTGTTAAATCGTGACTTCATGGCAACAAACAAACAAAACTTAAATTTTTCAATAATCCTGAGTATGAGTGATGTTATATACCTGTACCCAAATAAATTATCGACAAAGTATTTTGAAATATTGAAAATTGTGTGAAAAAAGTTCGGCCGATTTCTCACTTGTAGAACAACCTGACCAATGCCAAATGATGGTCATACTGCTTGCTCTCATTCCTACCAATAAACTGAGATTCCATATTTCTCAAAAGCGACATTCTTGCACAGGCCATGACAGATATCCATTTTGTAGTCCTATTCACCCTGGGCAGATTGGAAATTATGTATTTCTCCCTTTTTCTTCTTGCCAATAAAAATCCAATGTTGTTATTCTATTTGTATAGGTCCAATTCCATTTACAACGGGAGGGTTTCCGGTACCCCAGGCCCAATCAGACTCTATTTGCCCTCTTGCTGGAGTTCCGCTGTCATCTGAAACCACCACAAACTTGAACTGAACCTGACTGCTGATCAGAGCCTTAAGTTCAGTGAGTTTGTCCTGAATCGGTGTAGTGGGGGCGATGCGAGACCCTTCAAGATGACAGTTGAAGAGAGGGTCAGTTGAAATCTTGGCTGAAATGGAGAAGAAAGCTGAATGCCCGGAAGAGGTCGCGGGCGAGGTCTGGCTCTGAGCTCGGAGAGAGCAGAGGGAGCATGAGGCGTGACAGGGCTGATACGATAGAGGAATTGGACGCCTGTGCAAAGATCCCCCACTGGACATGTTTTGTCCGTGCCTCGGGCACGGAGACGATATTCCTGGTGCTGCTACCCACGTCCCACGAGGACCTCCTGAAGCTTGCAGGGGTAAAGCATAGAACGTTCCGCTGGTGGAGGCCGAGAGCGACTCCAGCACCCTCGGAATGAGGGCGCCAGATAAGAAAGCCCCCGAGGAGGCTGACAGCAAGGGAAGCGAGAAACAGACCCAGGGGAAAACGTCATCAAAAGATGACAAACCCGAAAAGGTCCCCCGAGGTAGGAGGAAAAAGCACAAGAAATCGAAGAAATACTGTCCTATGAGGAACAGAAGATATGCTATAACCTCCCGATATTCCTTTATGAGTGTTCCCTCACGAGCCTCACCAATTGGCTGTTGAAGAAGGACCCGGATCGCATCGTCGAAGCATTTTCAGAGATATCTCATTCAGTGCTGTTGATAAGGCTAGTATCCCAGGAACACCGCGTTCATTACGACGATTCTCCCAGCTCCTGACGGACTCTGATGATCTCTCGGAGTCATCAAAGAAGGCTGCGTCCGCCCCTCCCGTGGACTCCGATAAACCCCAGATGAGCAGGCATATGGAGTGGTTCTTCTCTGTCCTCTCCAACAAGGTCCACAAGTCATTCGTCGTTGCGGTGTTCAAGAGCCTCCAGCAGGGTCAGGATGTTGACCGGAAGGACGTGTCCGCAGCTATCGAGAATATCTGTTACGAGTCATTGTACGAGATAGACATAACCAGCTATATCCAGGCTGTCTGTGGTCATTTCAGGGAGGCCACAGAAGTGGTAAGTGGATAGGTTGATTTGACATGTAAAAAACAGGTTTCCCCTGATTTACCATGATTCAAATAAATGCTAGTTATAGAAGGGTGAAATGTATTGTACTGTTATTGCTAAAAGGTTTATTCTTGGTCTGTTCTGGATTGGAATGACCCTACCAGCATTTTGTCTGTGGAACCTCACATCACTAACTGGAAGAAAGACTTGACTATAGGCACCACTAGTGAAATCACTGGTAGGAAATTGTGGTTTGAAATCTATCAAAACATATAACTGGTTTCCATATGTCTGTGGTGCATGATAAAATTTAAAATTGTACTCAATCCAGGTTCTATGTGTCTGTTTGCTTACAATTGAACTGAATCCCTGATTCTGTCTTTCCAGCATGAGGAGAAGGTCATACCTTCGGAGAGATGACATCAGGAAACTGACTTCGCCAAAGAGGAAGAGGAAGCAGTGGACAGGAACCATGGATCAAGTACAGGCAACAAAGAGGAATAGACAGGTATGCGCTTAACTGGAACTCAATATAGATGGTTGTCAGGTTCGCCCACCGCACCAAATGGAATGTATAGTCAGACGGCAGAACTAAAAGTGAATCATATCAATTGGAAAGAGGGGGGAGGAGAAGGAAACTCTGACTGCAAACCGCTTGGAGGGTGGATGGGCTCTTAGCCTTGACGGGGATATATAGGGTGGTACCACAAAAGTATCAGTTCTGGTCTGTAAAAGGTTGACTTTTAGGAGGGATCCAGTCATAAAACACTGCTTCAAAAACCCTTACGAGATGGCAGCAAGTATGTATGGGCGCTTGCTGTCAGGACGTGAGGTTGATCAGCCACCCTCGCATTCGGGGGAACCACCGGATTTTAAAACAAAGGGATGATTGTCGTCTTCTGAGATTATTGCTTGAACATTTCTGTCATCTAGTACCTGGCAGGTTCGGTGTTGTGAAAAGCCTGTGAGCTTTGCAGGAGCGCAGCTAAGGAAAGGGTTGTTACAGTGTATCCTTATCGCTGTTGTGGGGTTATAATTCTGTATGAACAATGAGTAGAGAAGTATTGGAAACTAAAAAAGAGAGGAGGGAGTGGGCCCTACTGATTTGACATTTGGGTCGTCCATCTGATCCAGCAAAGTTCACTGATCACATAACATTTATCACTTTCAGGCTTGAAACACCCTCAGTCCATACCCGTCCACTCAGAAGTGTACCCTTTCTATTTGGAGATTTAGATCTGTGTATGTGGGGTTAGTCAAGTGGCGTACAAGTATTTGTGATTTTTTTTTAATATCCACATACCTCATGTCAGCCTGAAGGTTGAAAAATGAAGGCAGGAAAAAAAATGGAAAATTGTAATAATAGTGTGACATCATGTCTTAAGCCAATTGAAATGCTAAGATGAATTACATCTTCAAAGGACTGCAAGATGGAGTATGAAGCGCCTAAGATACGATTGAGAAAAGAAAACGTAGTCCAAACCCAAAGTTAATAAGGACTTCCATTTGGAGTACAGTCCTTGAAGTTCGTGAATATTATGTGCCCAAGATGGAAAAGATTTCATTCAGCAATAATAAATGTCAGATTGCACCCCCCCCAAAACCCTGCAAACAATCTTTGTTCTTCTATTGGAATTGAATTACACCTTATTTTACACCCCTTTCGAAAGCATTTAGTCTATGGGCGAGTATTGCTGTTGTATGGGAGTTGTGGGTATAAACTTCTGTGGTGTCCATGTGTGAAGTCATTTGAATTATTGCACAATTGGGATTCACCCCAATTTATCTGCATAATGCGACCAAACTGTGACAAGGCCAATACCCCACATAGGAACATCGTATGAAATAGGGTTTGGACTATAGAACAGGTTCCATTCTCCATGCCTCTAGTGTACTTAAACTCATTTGACACACTGTACATGAGGCAATGCAATTAGGCCGGGATTCGATTGTTGTGCATGCATGTCCGGGCTGGATGTGAAAATACATATTACGGAGACAAACATTTGTTTAGACAGAGCCACACTTTAGGTTTATGTTGGAAAGACCATGACAAATAAAACAGGACATATTTAATTATCAGGTTCTCTAGGAAGATAATCCATCAAATTAATTCGCAGTGAGCGCCATCCTGTTACACAGTGGTACATGTGTCGTTTTTGCATATCAGGTTTGCAATTATTTTGCGAAGTGTTTGCCTTGTGGAACCAATATCGATCTTTACAAAGTCAAATAGGACATATTAGACATGGCCCCATTCACTCATGTGAAATTTGATTTATCACATGAAGACTGGACCCGATATGCGCAACAATAGAATCCCATTCTTAGGGTAGGTAATCTTCTCCCATATCATAGCGTTTTCCATGCCAAAATTTCTCTAAGCAAGGGGACAGTACCAAATCACATTAATGTTAGGTGGTTTCAGTCATAGGAGATTTGCTGAGTGCATTCGTGAAATACCTTGATGGTGCCCAGACAAGTGTTTAAATTTTGGTTAGATTATAGGCACTGGCAAACCCAGTAGGAAAAAATATTTTTGAGTGGTAATTGCTGTTCTGTCATTCACAGAAAATGGACAGAAATGAAACTAGTCGTATGTTAGCTAAAGGATACAACCTGGAACACGCGTGCCTGACTCACAGAAATTGATTTGTTCAAAACCTTGCAATTGAAGTTCGCAGGGCTTACAGTGGGTATGCCACTCGTGGCGCTAACGGTATGGACGGGCATCGGCTTACCGAGAATGTTGGCATGACGTTAAGCGGGACAAGCTTGATGGGAGAACCAAATTCCGTAACAGTGATGAGCAGGCTGAGAGATTATGATGGCCTTATCTCTTGAGAGATAGGTCTCCTACAGCTGTTCTACAGCTATTTTAAACTGTGTGTGGGTGTTGTACAAAACTACATTGCACTGGCTCGCCAGTAGTGGTCTACATTTACCGGATCTGTCTCATGCAACTATTGGACTTCTTTTGATAACTTTACGAACATTAGTGCACATTCCTGTGGTTTAATACACTCTTAGTAGAGTTGTTCACAAGTGAACATGAAATGTGCCATTTTCTTTTAGGTTTGTTGCTGAAATTGAATTCTTAAAGAGCGACTCAACCTAAAAAAACCAACTGTGAAACATAAGAGATAATCCAGGTACGTAGAAGGAATATCACGAGATTTCTAATGGGAAGGCAATACAGATTAAGACTACAATTCCTCCCACATGTGAGGTCAGCAAAATTATTGCCAGTGTTGTGGAATCGAAAAATTGGTCAACTATTCCCTATAATAGCCAAGCATTTGCCTCCTCATAAAGGCAAAAAAATCTCTAATGAGTATTGGGCTTTGTCATTAGCAATTCACAGATGTCCATAGCATATACCATTACTTTCTGCGATTTTGTCTCTCACAAAAGACCTGAGAATAGTGAAGGTACACCAGCCATATGTGACATCCAAAGAGGGAGGTCTACTTACAGGATACCAGTCTCAGCCTTCCTAGCCAGGCACCACATGCTTGAGGTCCGGCGGGGCTACCCCCCCCCCCACCATCTCATCAAGAATAATTCACAGAGATACTGGGGCGGTCCTTCAAACAGATCCCCTCAAATGAAGACGAATCTCTGGTTCTACTCCTTGGAGGAAGAGGAACACTCGCAAATGGTAAGAGTGGTATGTTATTTTGCAATTTTTCCAAAAAAGAGGGCAACATCACGCCGAGGATGCGAATCTTGTTACCCTGCCTCAATGCGTCTGATTGCAGGTCTTGATTATCTCTTGCACCACACATTTATGCTGTGCGGAATTTGGATATATTTTCCTCCTAATGATGTTTAGGTGCAAGGTCTGAGTGAGTTATTGCAACAACCTCATGTCCATTTAACTATTTTCAGCGCGTTCATTGTGGTATGTACATACACATTGCAAGTCCTCTGTTGTCTGTGGGCTTAAAAACCATCTCAAGGTAGCATCGCGAGGTTTCATCTCACATCATTTATTATAAGTCCTTGTTTGATGTGTATATGCAGTATTCCAGCAGAGTCAGGTGACTACACAGAGAGGTGCCCGAGACATCAGGACAGAGCTAGTGGGATACCCAGCCGACCACCTTCCTCTCTCGTGAAAACTCACAAGTAGAAATTAACCGTGGGTTGAGTCTTACCATTTTGCCTTGCTATACTGATTTGATGACTCCATATCTCTATCTTATTCGATTGAGCCTACTGAAGGAAGGAGTAGTTGTAATACCTGACAGCACAGTTGGCTATACATTTGATTTACAAGGCATGGCAACAGATCATCTTTAAACTGGCATGAATGAAAAGAGCCATGTCAAAGACCACAACCAAAATTTTTTGATTCGGTTATGTTCTGGTTGCATTTTATTCTACTCAAACAAATTTCACCTTAACCGATGATGTCACAGAGTGAAAATGCAAAAGGCGCTCATGACTCCTCTCACGGTTAAATGCTGAAGTTTCTAGAACAAATTATTTGTATTCATATTAATTATGGAATTATTTTTCATTTTTTCTGAAACAAAATTGTAAGTTTCAAATCAGATCCCATGTTACTAGGTGGTATAATATCTGTTTTGGATTGGAATTAGTATTACAAGGTCTGGTTACTCTTGTGAGTACAGGACACATTGTGCGATACCAGAATTGTCTCTTTCCCACTTGAATCGGCTAAATTCTTTTGAGGTTGGAGTTTTGTTCTTGACCTGAATGAAATTCAGGAAGGACATAGTGGTCCCTATGGCATGTGTGTGTATGTGTGTATGTGTGGTGTGTGCAACGTTCGCGTTAGCAGGTTTCTCAAACACGTGAGGCCAATATGACAAAATTTTGTGTGCAGATCGCGGTTGGGTGATACCGATCTGATTAGATTTTGGCAGCCAGCAAACAAAGTCCCCATTAATTAAGTTGGGTAATTAGCTATTTTATTGATTCCTTGACGAGTCAGAGGTAGTCTATGCAGTAACGTCTGTGGTGTGTGTGTGTGTGTGTGTGTATGGTTCATGGGTGACGCCCAGCTTGTAAACATGAGAACTTGATCAGGTCTGTGTGGGTCACGCTCATACTTGGTATGTGTGTTCCATGATGGGTACATGAACCCGTTGTTTTTGGGTCAGGTCAGGGTCATCTGAGGTCACCAGAGTCAAAGTCTGACAACTTGTAAACGATAGTCAGAACGGTTGGTCTGATCAATTGCAAATTAGGTTATAGCTTTTTTATGGGGAGAGTACGGAACCCTATTGTTTTTTATTAGGTTGGAATTGAATTGTTGAAAATAGCAAATTTGTGTTGAAAAAGATGCGATATTTTGGCCCATCTTGCTTGGAAACACAATTAACTCAACCCAACCGGATGATGAAGCTCATACTTGGTATGTGTGTTCCCCATGATGAGTACATGAACCCTATGTTTTTGGGTCAGGTCAGAGGTCAGGTTGAGGTCACCAAGGTCAAAGTCTGAAAACCTTGTGTAAACACCATAAGTCCAGAATGGTTGGGCTGCGTTGTCAAGTTGACTGAAATTAGGTATAGAGCTTTCTTTGGGGGTACAGGAACCCTATTGTTTTGGTTCAGGCGGGAAGGGTTGATTTTGCGTCGAATAATAAAAAGTTGTGAAAATTTGATAATTTTGGAATTTTGGCTGGCTTGTTAACGCGATTACTCGACCCCACCAGGATGGATGAAGCTCATTACTTGGTATGTGGTTCCCCATGAGAGTACATGAACCCTATATGTTTTGGGTCGGGTCAGAGGTCAGTCTGATGTCACCAGAGGTCAAATGGCTGAAAACCTTGTAAAACACGATAAGTCCAGAATGGTGGTCTGATCAAGTTGAAATTAGGTGTTGGCTTATTATGGGGAGTTCAAGGAACCCTATTGTTGTGGTTTAGGTCAGGGGTGAATTTTGGACGTGAAATATGAAAATTTGTGAAATCGATTATTTTGGCCAATTTTCGGTTGTAAACACGGAAATCGACCCCACTCGGATGGATGAAGCTAATACTTTGGTAGTGTGATTCCCCATGATGAGGACATGAATCCTATTGTTTGGGTCAGGTCAGAGGTCATTGAGGTCACCAGAGGTCAAAGTCTGAAAACACCTGTATAAAACGATAAGTGCAGAAACGTTGGTCTGATCAAGTTGAAATTAGGGGTATAGCTTTCTTATGGGGAGTAAGGAACCCTATTGTTGATTCAGGTCGGGAAGTGAATTTGGTGAAAATAGAAAATTGTGAAATTCAATATTTTGGCAATTTTGGATTGTGTAAACACGATAACTCGACCCCAAACAAGATGGATGAAGCTAATACTTGGTAGGGGTGTTCCCCATGATGAGTACATGAACCTATGTTTTTGTGTCAGGTCAGAGGGTATCCTGAGTCACCAGGGTTCAAAGTCTGAACCTTTGTAAAAACGATAAGGCCAGAACGGTTGGTTGCTCAAGTTGATTGAAATTCGGTGTGTATAGCTTTCTTATGGGGAGTACAGGAACCTATTGTTTTTGGTTCAGGTCCGGCGTGAATTTGGAAGAAACGAAAATAGAAATTTGTTAGAAGAAAATTTGATATTGTGGCCATTTGGCTTGTAACACGATAACTCAACCACCACCGGATGGATGAAGCTCATACTTGGGATGTGTGGTTCCCCATGATGAGTAAATGAACCTATGGTTTCGGTCAGGTCAGAGTCATCTGAGGGCACCAGAGGTCAAAGTCTGAACCCTTGTTTTACAAACACGATAAGTCCAGAACGGTTGCTCTGCTCAGGTTTAAATAGGGGTGTTCTTTCATATGGGGAGAGTACATGAACCCTATTGTTTTGGTAAAGGGCGGGGGAATGAGGCTCATACTTGGTTTGTGTATCCCATGCGTGAGTACATGAACCTATTGTTTAGGGTCAGATGAGGTCATTCCAAGGTTACCAGAGAGTCAAAGTTCTGAAACCTTGAAATTTAGGGTGTAGCTTCTACCAAGGCGTACCGGAAACACTATAGTTGGTGGTAAAGATAGGAAATTGGTCAGAGTTATGTTGCCCATAAATGACTGGTACTATCTCCCATTGGTCTGTGGGTTGGACCTATGGGTTGACAGAAACAGTAAAGGAATCACTACGCCTTGTGGCTTATGTGTTGTAAATTATTGTTAGGCTCGTTAGAAGGATCACGCAACGAAGAACCGTATGTGCTACAGTTAGTAGTTTGGCATGTGGACCTGGATGACAGGTAAATGAACTGTTTTAGATTTCAGCCTAAAATAAGTGGTCTAATTTGCATGAGTTATGCATTTTTCAAGTTTGTCGGATTCTCACAAACTGGTGGATGTAGTGCCATGAGTTCCCCAAGAAATTTGAGGTAGAGTTGGGGCCACTGGAGGTCATGTAAATGTTTAATTTGCATAATTTATGCAATTTTTCAAGTTGTTGGATTTCACAAAACTGTAGATGTGATCACCTTCGATCCTGATATTTTGAAGGTACAGCTCGGGGTCAGTAGAGATCATTGTATGGGCCCTAATTTGAATTAAATATTCATTCAATGGTAAGAATTTCGCAAACTCAGTAGGTATGGTCCGTTAATATTTCTGGATCTGATGTGTTTGATGTTCTGAATTTGATATGAATTCCATATAACAGATTCTGTTAGAATAAACGCACTGAGGAAAGAGTAAAAAGAGTAAACCATAGATCCTGTGTCAATTGTGCTGTTATTAAGCTGCCGCACAAGCAAACCCTCGCTTACCCAACCAATTGTTTTTAAGGTTTGATTCGATTAGATTTGACCTCAATTACTGTAAACATTCACTTCCTCTCTCTGTGTCCGGGGGACTGGGGACCCTGTGGAGGTTCCTAAAATAATGTGGGGACATCTTTGACTGACTGCTGCATGGGGTAGTTTGTTGGTGTGTGAAGGAGTCGGGCGAGGGTGTTCCTGGCAGGGCGGGGGGGGGGGGGGGGGGGGGGAGGGGGGGGAGGATGGCAGGTCCTGGCCTGCTTGGAAAATGAAAGGCAATGAATAGAAAGGAATTTCAGTTATTTCAGGGAATTTTTCTTGTCAGCTCAGCAGTTGACTCTAATTTTTGACTTTCTCGTGGATGGTTTGAGCTACAGCAAAATTGGTGTTTCCAGTGTTGATGTTGAGAATGCATTAGAAGACAAATTCCATGCATACACAGTTTGGAGTAGCCTTAGCCATTCTATGCCACTGTCAGGCCTCTACCAAAATTGACGAGCAAGCAGTGCATTCCTCATATTCATTTCAACCAATGAAATATTAGAGATTTGGGTCCACAAACCGAGCACTGCTGCTCTCCCGCTGGCACAAGTAGGACGAGAGACGCAAGGTTTTGGGGCGAAACATACAATTTGTGATACCAGAAACCTGAAATCACAAGAATAAAAATGGCAAGAGATTAATAATTATATAACAATATAAAAATATCGCAGTTGCACAGACCCGTAGAATGTTGTGAGGAATCGGCGGCACTACAACAAGTAGTGAAATATTACGACCAGGTCTACAATAATCAGTGGACCGAATTAAAAAACCCAACCACACACAAAACTAGGGCCTCATGCCTAGGAAAACCATAATAATCATTCTGAAAGTGTCCCCCAAAATCTAACTTCTAAACATCATAGCAAGAACATTAATAATTGGCAGGCACGCGGTGGACATCACTTTGCAAGATGGAGCGGATGGGAACCAACCTATGGGCGAGACAATTCTCGTAATAACAAACACCTAAGAATAGGACCAACATCAAACCTGCACAAAACGAAAACTAGATTGATACAAACACCACACCAAAACACTGCAGAAAACAGCCTACTACACTCCATGTAATACTCTACTGTGCTATATGCAATACCAAACCAGTAATACTAACCCCAAACAAACATGTGTGATAATCATTACACCGAAACACAGGTTCCTCAATGCATAGACCATATAATCCTTCCATAAATACTTGCAAAACTTTATATGATAATTTTGCAACTTTCCAACAAATGCCAAACAAATACTCACAACTTACTCAAAACACTGACTACATTACTACCACCAAATGAACTATGAACCACACAATACACGTACGGCAGTCTCCCATAAAGGAAGCCGGTTCCGGGCTACGACGCTTCAAAGAAGAAGATTTGCCTGCATACAATGATAAACGTTAGTGGCGGCCCACAACTAACTAACTGCACAACACTACGAAAAACCTTAACACCACGACATAGGTGCACTGGGCAAACCCTCAGCTGTTGCTGACGGGCGTCTATGCCATGACAAGACCACCATCCAACTTACAGACGTCGATAAATACATGCCAAATAGGATTAGTAATGTCTCATGCATTCCACATCTTTGACAGTTACAAAATACAATTAGGAAATGAATATTCACATGGCTATGGATTCCAATCTTTCCAGACCACAGCAAGTTGCCAACTAGCACTGTACGGCAGGGTTGCCGACAAGCCAAACAGGAAAAATAACAGAATTTTACCCAATCGGGTTCTATATGTGACACCCGCTACGGTGTACATTATGGGAATCTGTTCCTATATGGGTGATGCTGCAGCTTGGACAGTAGCTATGACACTATCAGTTCTAGACTTGACAACTGTAACTCCTCTCTTCTTCCTCTCTCTTCAGTTGTCCTGTCTGATCCCACTCTGAAGCCCTTACAGCATGTTTTGAATACATGTCCCCCCCCTATTATTCTTGTGGCATGCTCAGCGTTAACGTTTTCCTCCTATCACTCCTCTCACTTAGAGTTGAGTTTGCGACTTCATCATCCCCACCTATGGTGAATCCGCCCCCGGTCAGCAGAATCAAAGATCTTGAGAAAATACTGAAACACTCTCTAACCAAAAAGATACACTAGATCTTAAAAGTTCATGCCCCCATGAGAAGTTGGATAGCGCTTCTTAGTCCATAATAGCAGACTGTGTGTTCAGTAGGCATCAATTGCCGAATGTCCCGTAACCCTCCCTAAAGAGGCATTTTTTACATGCTTGAGTGCACTCATATGTATGTGATTTTGAACTGTAGCCAGGAGTTTGGGTTCCTTAAACTGCAATTTACTAATCACTTCAATTCCAGGAGCAAGAGGGCCGGGTTATCAAATGCCAATTTAAATAATCAGTTTCAACCTCCCTCAGTAAGCGCATTTAAAGAAGCCCAAAACCTGTATCTTCCAAATGGAAAAGAAAATTGCAATCAACATTATTATAGTAATTTCCTGAAAAGATATATTTCTTGAACATAGTATATTTTGAATGGATTCCTTTGAAAATGAAGTAATTGTTTCGATATGATTCAACAGGATTACGGGAACATAATTGCAATCAAGCCACAACATCTCAGACACAGAGGGGATGCTAGAAACAATCCATAATGGATACTCCAAAGACAAATACTATGTCAGGTGTTGTTGGAAACGGCTTGAGACTTGTTCGTACCGTTTCCAGAATGCGACAAACAGAGCAGGAATTTACCTGTGATCATCTACAAAATTTTGGAATGGGTTCTTGAAGAAATCAGACAACTGATATAAAGGGGAAATATGAACAAATAAGTACTCAGCCTCTTGATAGTAAGGGTCCCTATATTGGAGAGAAGACTGATCATTTGTTGCATGTTTTTCTGCAGAGAGTAGCAGCAGAGAGGATGTTCGGAAGATCAACTCAATCGTCGACAACTACACCATCCTGAACTGACTAATACTGCCCTCTGTGGAGGGCACATACAGCGGGGGTGACGAGGACTCAAACATCTCGCAGTACGGCAGCGATGAAGAGGCAATCTCTCCGCTCTTTGTCACGCTGGTATGTACCATCAACATGAAGAACAACCTGGGTAACATGCCAGTCCAGACCATACCAACCTGCCTGGGTGAGTACTCTTTTCTGACAGCAGCAGGCGAATTAGGGGGGTGGGGGAAGAGTGGGTAACATGCCAGTCTAGACCATACCAACCTGCCTGGGTGAGTACTCTTTTCTGACAGCAGCAGGCAAATTAGGGGGGTGGGGGAAGAGTGGGTAACATGCCAGTCCAGACCATACCAACCTGCCTGGGTGAGTGCTCTCTTCTGACAGCAGCAGGCAAATTAGGGGGATGGGGAGGGGGGGGGGGGGGGGGGGGGGAGAGTGGGTAACATGCCAGTCTAGACCATACCAACCTGCCTGGGTGAGTACTCTTTTCTGACAGCAGCAGGCGAATTAGGGGGGTGGGGGAAGAGTTGAGGAGAAGTACTTAAGTGAGTGAGTAAAAAAAAACTGAGTAAATTATTCCATTCCATAAAAGAATTATAAGCTGCCTGTATATATGACAAATACAAAACAATTAAACGTGGAAAGACAGATAAGAATGACAAACTTAAGAGATCACAGTATTGAAGTATAAGTTTAAGAGCGGGAAGATGGAAGATAAAGCAGACTACTATCGAGTAAAACGACAATTGAAAATCTTAATCCACCTGGGGATTGAGGAAGATTTGTGACGTTCTGTAATTGCATTTGGACGCCTCATCCATCCACTCCAGAAGATTATTGCACTGCTGAGATTAAAAAATGATGGTTGACTCATCGGCAAGGATGGCTACAGGCTTCGACTCGATAACATGCTGGTGCATAACTCCACTGTGGGCTTATCCCCTCCCAGAATAGGATTAGCCTGTAGATTATGATCCCACATCTAAGGATCTGTCTGTAAGTCTCTTGTAATCTGTCATGCTCAATATTGCTGTGTGGTTGTTTGCTATGCTGAATGCTGGGTTCTTTGGATCTTGCGTGTATTCAATACATACAAAATGAAATTCCTTGTTGTACATTTGACTACTCTGTGACAACTACTAGATGAACCTCCTCTTTCACAACATTTCCCGAAATTGCGACAATTTGGTACATAAAATTACAAAAACCATGAGTCATTCTGATATGATAATAAATCAGAATAAAACATGTTATTTGGATGTAAACCTCACAGTTGAGAAGCTTTGGACCTGAAATCATACACTTTTTTTTTCAGGTAATCATACGCACAGAAGAATATTAGTCAAACTACTGGAGTGCCGAATGTTGGAAAAGGAGTGAAGTACAAGATTTGAGTGCATTGTAATGATACAACAGAGTTTCCAATACGGCATTAATGGGCCTGCAGTATTGGAAGTGTTAGTGTCAAAAGAATGCATTTCATCAGTGGTGTACTCTCATGTGTGGTATATACGACAACGAGAGAATGCAACAAAAGAGGACACCCTCACTTAACTACTCTCACCCATTCTTACAACTGTAGGTGACCTGCTGGACTGCCTGGAGCGACCAGAGGAAGAGATAACCCTTGGTGACCTCCCCCCGGTTGACCCTTGGACTCATCTGCCTGACCCTCCCGGCTGACTTCGACAGCTGCACCCCCTACGACGATGACGACTCCGAACACAGCGACCGACGGAGGGGCCCGTCCTTCACCGAGCCCTCACCTCCTGATTCTCCCCCAGTAGTGGGGACTGGCCGGAGTAATGGCAGGGGTGGGAACAAGCTCTTCTCCGTGTCAGAGTTTGATGAGTGAGTAACATTTGTTTGCCCTATGCTTTGAATCAGGTGAACATCTTCCAGCCCTTTTGGGACCATGGTCACATTTTTGGGACACAGGGCAAAAGACTACTGTTGCATTATTGGAACAGGAACATAACCTTCCATTGTTTGATTAGCTCTGCATATAAACATGGGGCTAATAATTTTCTGGTCGTGTGCATTGAATCGTACACAATATTATCTATCAGATTATGTAATACATGACATATGCTCTCTTTGAGATTTCTCGAGAAAATGTGAGCTGAAGTTGTGATGATGTGCGTCAATTTGTCAACCTTCCCTTCCCGGTGTGGTGGGAAGCGGAGGATAGGTATAGGCAAACTGTTTAACGGCATACTATTTTGGTATACATCATTGTCATCATGATTCATCAATGATCTGTAGTTTACTTTTTACCATGAAATGAGATACTGCAACAAAAGTAATTTGCACAATGTATGACATTGACCTTTGGAAACAATTGAACTATGCATACGATCTGGATGAAAACGAAAAAAAAAAATTTAGCAAGGTGCAAAATTGTAGCATTAGCTGTGCAGTCCTAATATGCCTACATCTGTTACATGGCTATTATTCTTTGGTATCAGTGATAGTCAGTAGGTAGATTCAATGGTACAACTTGGTCATCAGCTTGCATGTCACTAGCAGATTGTCATCCGTCAACAAAAGCAGACAGACATATTACCATATCATTTGATTCAAGTAAAAACTTCTCTACATTGAGCTATGGGGATTGTGACATTTTTCACAGTGGACCAAACTTCTTGAATCACCTGTCAGCTGCCTTCAGATCAGTACAAATGCAGCACATTTTCAGAGTTCAAGAGACCTCTCATATTTCAGTTCACTACCCTTAGGTTCCTCCGTCCAGTGTATTGAACATATATTCATCATTATATTCATCTGGATTCTGATTTGATTTGATATCTATGGATTCAGGAAGTCAAGTAAGGCTCATCAAGGAACCTAGCCCTATTGTGGATGAAAACAGCGATAACTTTCTCCTCTTTTCGTCTTGGCTCAGATGATATCGAGGCAGGGGTGTAACCAATCCCAACCTGCTCCCCAGACCACAATTTTACATCCCATCCGATGGGATGATCAGTGAACTCTAGGATCTGATCACTTACTCAGATCCTGGAGGTGCAGAAGATTAATATCCATGGTGACTGCTAACAGCTGACCGATGAGACTTACTGCAAATATCCTGGAACAAACCCCAGACCCATGCACATATCTACTGCATTACAGTGGAACCATGAAGAAGACCAAGACCTCGTTCATTGCAACTGCAAATACATCCACCTCGTGAAAACGCCTGGTGACTGCTGAAATTCAATCCCGGAATGCTTGCTCGCAAAGCGTCACTGATACCACTCTACTATTCTTCCACAACAATAACGATGTGCCTTCATACATCGCTGTCATTGCTATCTTGCACTGATTCCCTGTTGTCTCATCTATCTGTAGTTTGGCCTCTGGATATGTGGATGACACCCTGGACTCTCTGCCAGAGCATCAGAAGAAGGCCATACAAGATACACAAGATGAGGTATGTGTCTCCTTACTCTGGAATGATCGGCTCAGAGATCGGTAATGCTCATCCCTTTATTTAAAACTGTGAGTTTTCGTATAAGTGACCCAGTCTGAGTGGATGGATTGCTGGATTTAGTGTCTGCATGATATATTAGCAGTTCATCATTCAGAACTGCACAATTAGCATTGAAATTTCGGCAGTAGATCACTTTATGTTTAGCTTATTAACTGCTGGTCCCTGTGTTTAGCTCACAGCCAAACATTGTGTGTTTTAGTCATGTTAATTTATTGTCAGTTATATATTGGGCATAAACATCCCATATATGGTATGTACATAATAAAATGAACACATGCACAAACTCAGGCCTCTAACTCAGTAATGAAAGCCTTATGAATGTCGGGTTTGAACTTATGCATTTAGTTTTCGATCACTGCTTCCTATCATTAATAGCCCTGCAACTGGTAATTGTCCTGGGTATTATGGTTTGGGGTCTTGTGTCCTCCGCAACTGTCTCCACCGCCACTGGATCACCACTCTGGAAACTTTAGGCATTGCATAATAACGATTCAACCTTTTAACCTATTGATCTGAAACTTGTCGAACACATATCCACCATAGTAAAATTTCGGAAGTGGGCATTTCTGCATGTCTGCTGTCCTCATATTTTGTCTACTGTTTTACCTCAAAAGGTACAGAGTTGGTCTGATTTCCTAAAAAACTTGGTGAGCGGAGACAAAAGTTGGTCTTGGGGGTCAAATTTGTGGGTATTTTTTCCTCCTCTCATTTATTTTTAAATAAAACCCAAAACAGGGGGGGGGGGAAACTTGTGGATTTGGACTGTGTCAATTCTGAACAACGTGAAGGCCATTTCAAGGTCACAGGAGGTGAAGTTTGCATAATTCATTTGATTTTTATAACTTAATGTAACAACAGGTAGGTCATTACAGTCAAGGTCTTGGATAGTATTCAATGTGCTTTCTCTAAGTGAGGAGCACAGAGGTAATTTCCATTTTGGGGATAATACAATAGTTAATTTACCCGCCTGCACGTGTCCAGTTTATCCTACAGTTGCCCATTGAGTAAATTGACCATGGTTACTTCCCTTTCGTAGATTAAATGGCTGCTGAAGGACGAGATAGCCTCAGCTCGACGGCACACTTCCAGTCACCGTGAACACTTGGATATGGTGGCTCAGTCACGTCTGAATCCCTCGGTAAAGAGACTTTCTCTACAGCAGTCAACCAAGTTTGTGTTTGCCTGAGCAGAGCCTCTCAGAGTTTTATAAAGGTCAGTAATAAAAATTTTAGGTTTGCAGTTTATGGGGGAGAAGGGGCTCACACAGGTTATAAGGCTGTTGTCTGGTACGGCCTCTTTGTCATGGCCAGACAAGAGCCCTGGTCCCATATAATTACCCCCCCCAATAAAGTTTCAGAACAACAGTTTCATGATCGGGCACATGAGTCAACTTGCTAAGTGCCACTAACTTTAACCTTGATGATTGCCGAAATGAAACATTCCAGGTGGATGATGCCATCACATTCTTCACATTTGTTAGTAGTTGGCTTTTTTTGTATGAATTTTGTATATTATATAAAATGGCTTTTGAACAGTTTGGGAACACTTTTTCTGATTTCATAAAATTACTATAGGGAAGTGGTAAATTTTTGCAAAGAACATGTTCATTTCTCCAGGTTTATTGGCAGGCTACTTCAAAGATCGCCAATAGAATTACTGGGACGGGGATAAGAGACAATTGCTTTGATCGTCATGTGGTCATATAACAATTGGACTAATTTCTTGCTCTCAGGCATTTGACAACCCGGGCTCCGGGTACAACCTAACAAAACCTGACATTATTACCTCTTCCCTCGATCTGATTTCTCCTACCAGAGACCTGGATGGTTCTTGGCCCAGTGACCATTTGAAGGAAACTTGCCCCACCACTCCAAGAGTGGCGTCACGATCAACGTTCCTGAAGGCGATAGCGAGGTAATCGCACGAGGAAATCTTCACCCCGTCCGTCCCCTCAAAAGATGCTCAAGGAGGAGGAGGATGTTGACACTGCCAAAGATGGTTTCGGTCAAAAACTGGGAGAACGGGTGTTGCTAAATCGAAGACGAATGAAACCATATGACAGTGGTGAGGGAGCAACAGAGGCTGAGCAAAAAATGGGAGATTCAGAAAATGAGTCGAGGACTGCTGAATCAAACTAGGACTGAGCCTGTTCCCCAGGAGGAGAATGTGAAAGCTTTCGTCCTGCTTAGGGAAGCTGAATGATGTGGAGGAAGGAAGCAGGGGTAGATAGACAAACGTCAGGAAGCTGAGAAAGATCAAGGGACGCCAATCAGAACATCAGGGGTAGATGATTCTCTGGGTTTCTGCAACTCGCTGTTCTAGAGGAGATAGGAGCACCTGATGGGACCATGGACGTTGAAGGAGATCAAAACGAAAAGGATATTGCACTGATGAAGTTGAACCCAGTGGGGGGAGGATCACGGGTGACGCTGAACCATGGATGGTTCCCAGCTAGGGAAAAATCTTCAAGGAAGAGCCAAAGATGGAGTCAGGAAGAGACATTGCTGAGAAGACTCAAGAAACAGTACAGCTCAAATGAGTCCCATGGATACAACTCTCCCCCAACGTCTGATGCCCAGTCACATTGGCCACTGGTCGGCAGAAAACTGCCCCCGAAAACCCTTCAGACATGGACAACTCCAGCCAGGTAATCTCGGACATATCCACAGTTGATATAGAGACGCAAGGGTCCATAGGTCAGGGTCGGTGGTAGGGTTCTGAAGACAGTCAGCGGACATTGACAAAGTAGTCATGGGATCCAGGTCTTACAGCGGGGGGCCCAGGAAAGGAAGAAGGGCGGTCAATCCATCCCCCATCAGATGGAGCACTAGTTCCGGGACCACTGGAAGTGAGTCTCTGCATCGTCTGTAGGAAGGATGTGGAGACTGTATCTCAGGAGAGAGTTAGGCAAGGGAAGATCCTCTAGAGGACGTGGGGGCTCATGGGAGAGGTAAATTGAACCAGTCAGAAAGCCAGGACTGGGGGTCCGACCCTACCAGTCGGGATGGGTCCTGTGCTTGCTGGGGAATCGCGAGCGGATACGAAAGCGGCTACGAGAGCGAGTGAAGTCCTTGCTGGGACTGGAATGGGTGGAGCAGCACCATCCTTCTGATGACGCAGATATCCGAAGAGAGGGACTCGATATTGAGATCAATCAAGACCAGCCCTGGACCTCCCCTCCAGTGAGGGCAGTGAGAAAGAGCAGCGGGGAGTCAAACAAACCGTTCTATCCCCGGAAAGCCTGACCAGGGTCACTGACACTGAGGGCGCCAACAGGGGAGGCTCAGGGATACTCCCAGGAGCAGGCACACCCAGCTCGCTGGAGGGCCGACTGTGCAGTGTACCACTGAGTACCCGTGTCAGCTGTCACAGCCTCAGTGCAGCCAGACAGAATGTGATGAAGAAGGTAAGTCCGTCAAAAACTTCATTTCAGGAAGGGTAATGATAATTGGCACCTCTTTAAACTCTTTCTGTCTTACTTGGTACTCATGTTATAGTTTTGACAGACCTTTAATGAACACTATAATGTTTTTTTTTCATTCTCGAAAACGTTCATCAGGTAGGATACTACCAAAGTAAGTCCTACGAAATTTAGTCCATTTAATTTTTATTAATTCAAATTCTTCAAAAGAAGCTTTAAACTTCCTAAAACTCCATTACCTCTCCATCAGACTTTCAATAGTGTTTGTTTATCCAAGTATTAAAACATTCATGCATTATTATTGCTAAGCATGAGATGCAGTCATTTTGTGAAGTACAGTTCAAGGCTAATTGGATTCTATGAGTGAATACTGTTATCTCTTCCTATCAGCTCACTAGCCATCCTTCCAATGCTCTGTTTTTCTTTGTGTGTGTGTGTTTTTTGTGTTTTTTTGCATCATATTGCTATGAATGAGTCTGTTGATTCGTTCGAAAATAGGCCAATTCTGGATGGTTCGATCTAAAATGCGAAGCTGGGCATTGTAGAAAATAGAAATAAACTGAAGTTTTCTCTTTAGTGCAATAGAAGAGGACTAATGGGGAGGACTTTGGTTTAATTTCTTAAAGCAACATGACCCTGCCAATTTCACATACATTGGAGGATACCTCAGTCACTTGCTCCCAGCCCCTGTAGGTGGGGTGTGTTATTATTTTCCCATAGTGGTTTTGGGCAAGGACCAATGAAACTGAGTTCAGTTCAGGTCATGAATGTGACATTCCCGTAAAAAACTCATTCTTCTAGACATTATTCCTCTTGTGATATCATTACCATGGAATCAGTAGCACTGGGAAAGGTCTCTGTAGCCTGTTTCGTAAACCCTGGTTTGATTTGTAAATTTCTCGGGATCCTTTGTTCACAATTTTCACAATGAGAAAAAATATGGCATTCCAGGTCTGTTAGGGTTGTAACCCCGCAGTGTTCCTCTGTCATGATGGGTGACTGAATGATACATAACTCTCTTACAGAGTGATGCTTCAGTTTTGCAACACAATAACTCTTGTCCTATTGTGTTCTGTCCATTTTCATGTTGTTATCACTGCGGGATATGAGGGAGGACCAAGTGATGATGAGTTTGGTGACTCTCATGTGTTCTGTCCATTTTCATGTTGTTATCACTATTAGGCTATGAGAGAGGACCAAGTGATGATGAGTTTGGTGACTATTTTCTGTCCATTTCCATGTTGTTATCACTATTAGGCTATGAGGGAGGACCAAATGATGATGAGTTTGGTGACTCTAATGTGCTCTGTCTATTTTCATGTGTTATCACTATTAGGCTATGAGAGAGGACCAAGTGATGAGTTTGGTGACTCTAATGTGCTCTGTCTATTTTCATGTTGTTATCACTATTAGGCTATGAGGAGGACCTAGTGATGATGAGTTTGGTGACTCTCATGTGTTCTGTCCATTTTCATGTTGTTATCACTGCAGGTTATGAGAGAGGACCAAGTGATGATGAGTTTGGTGACTCTAATGTGCTCTGTCCATTTTCATGTTGTTATCACTATTATGCTATGAGGGAGGACCTAGTGATGATGAGTTGGTGACTCTCATGTGTTCTGTCCATTTTCATGTTGTTATCACTGCAGGCTATGAGAGAGGACCAAGTGATGATGAGTTTGGTGACTTTAATGTGCTCTGTCTATTTTCATGTTGTTATCACTATTAGGCTATGAGGAGGACCTAGTGATGATGAGTTTGGTGACTCTCATTGTTCTGCTGTCCATTTTCCATGTTGTTCTCACTGCAGGCTAGAGAAGAGGACCCAGGTGAGGATGAGTTTGGTGACTTTTAAATGCTGTGCTTCGGTCTTTTTCATGTTTTTATCACTATTAGAGTCCGCTATGAGGGAGGACCTAGTGATGATGAGTTTGTTACTCTCATTTGTTCGTCCCATTTTTCATGTTGTTATCACTGCAGGCTAGAAGAGACCAAGTTGATTCTGAGTTTGGTGACTCTTAATGTGCTCTGTCTATTTCTGTTGTTTATCACTATTATGCTATGAGGGAGGACCTAGTTGATGATGAGTTTTGTGCCTCTCATATGTTCCGTGTCGTTTCATGTTGTTTATCACCTGCAGCTATTGAGAGAAGCCAGTTTATGATGAGTTGGTGACTATTTCTGTTCCATTTTTTCCCTGTTGTTATTTCTCACTATTAGGCGATGAGGGAGGACCAAGTGATGATGATTTTTGGTGACTCTGTGTTCTGTCTATTTTCATGTTGTTCTTCACTGCAGCTATGAGGGAGGACGCTATGATGATGTTTTGTGACTCTCATGTGTTGTTCTTGAGGATGCCTTCAATACAAGCACCAAAATCCAGACTTCTGGCTCGCCTGAGGATACAAGAAGACAAGGAAGAACTGGGAGAATAAAACTACAAGAATGCATATACTTCCACACCAGGTGAGGTTATAAGCTGGCTACCCCTCTACCCCCCACCCTTCTCCCCCTCTACCCCTGCCCCCCCTAATCTTATGATATGGGAGGTTTAGAGGGTTCACAACTTTGAGCAGTAAAAAACCTTAAAGTAACAAATTTGGTAATAACTGTAATAGATTTGGCCTTTGAACCAGCACAGGTGAAAAGAGGACCTTCCAGACATACTAAACCTCACGCCCCAAATTAGGAGGTTCAAGCATGTTGCCATTGTTGAGATATTCCAATTATGCTCTTGAGAAATTTGAGAAATCCTGACATCATGGGGGGAACAATGCAAAGGCTGCCCATAGACGCCACCACAGTAAATGCTGCAGTTTTTTGCGCCATGATATCAGAAAGACGGAAGCAGATATGCACTTAGAAATGAATATATATGTCCTTTATATTCTGTGAACAATTTTGTATTTTTTATTTGAACATTTTTAAATGAAAACTTCTGGAGAAGTTTTGTTCCCTGATGGATTGGAGGGAGAGTGAATGTATTTGTCCCATTTTCATGAAGGGTAACCGATCTCTTTCTAGCATTACAACAGGCCTGTCAGTCTCACCAGTAATCATTTGTAAAGTGATGGAATCGATAGTTCGTGATCGTATGGTTACCATTTCAATGGAAATAGGTCTGATTAGCAACTCCCAGCATGTTTTCAAAAAGGTCATTGGTGTTTGTCTATCTTTTTAGATTCCATTAGATGTTACTAATGCTGTTGACCGAGGCAACGCTGTTGATATTAATCTTCTGGACTTTCAGAAAGCCTTTGACAAAGTTCCCCATAAAACATCGGGTGCTATAGTGGAGAGTTTTGGTATTGAAGGGAAATGTCGTCAGGTGGATTTGAGAGTGGCATCATGACAGGGAACAATAAGTTGTTATTAATTGTTGTGCTTCTACTTTGCAGAAGGTCACTAGTGGCATTCCACAGGGATCACTTCTTGGACCCCTACTGTTTCTGACTTACATTAACGATATTGATAATTCAGTGCAATCCAGAGTGAAAGAGTTTGCAGAAGACACAAAGTTGTACCGAGAGGTTCGTCGGACGACGATGTAAAATTGTTCAGAATGATCTTGACCTGATTTCCAAGTGTTCTTCTGATTGGCAGATGTTTTTCAATGCTGCCAAGTGTAAAGTAATGCATGTTGGTTTCTAATTAGTAATGCCTCATTCAGTTTGACTGGTAAGGATATTCAGGTGTTGGACTCAGAAAAAGATCTTGGTGTGTGCTTTGAGGCTTCGTTGAAACCTTTAAGCAGTGTGCTGAAGCTGCAAGGGAAGGAAAATTGGATTGTGGGTCTGATAACACCGGCATTCATATTCTTTGGATGAGGATGTAGTTCTCAGACTCTTCAAGCAACTAGTGAGACCTCACCG
The DNA here is from genome assembly GCA_026419785.1 of Sclerodactyla briareus. Lineage (NCBI taxonomy): Eukaryota > Metazoa > Echinodermata > Holothuroidea > Dendrochirotida > Sclerodactylidae > Sclerodactyla > Sclerodactyla briareus. The sequence continues at coordinate 176,214 of JAODTK010005890.1, read as the reverse complement.
CGAGTATGCAGTCCAGTGTGTGGAACCCTTATTTTGTGAAAGATAAGCAGTTGATTGAAAATGTTCAGAGGAGGGCTACTAAATTAATTAGTAACTTGAGAGATTTCCCGTATGAGGAAAGACTCAGGCGTCTTGGGCTAACCTCAATTGAGCTGAGGCAAGTTTGGGGTGATTTGATCCATGTCTTCAAAATGTCCATCGACTTGATGGTTTGGCATTCAATGACTTCTTTGAGTTTTCCAATGTGACTACTACTCATGGGCACTACCTCAAGCTTTGAGGTACTCACTGTAGATTGGATCTTCGGAAACACTTCTTTTCACAGGAGTCATCAACGAGTGGAATAGCCTTCCGGGAAATTGTTATGTCTATAGTGTGAATGCCTTCAAGAAGGCCCTTGATTATTCTTCAAAAAATTGTGGCGAATTATGTAACTTCTGGGCTCGTTTGCATTTTTGGGCTTGTGGTTTAGGGTCGTTCATGAGGGGACTATGCCTTCCTGACCCTTCCTCACTAAACTAAACTAAACCTCACACCCAAATTTGGAGGTTTAGCATGTTGTTTGTTGAGATATTTCAATTTACTTCAAGAAATTTGGAAAGAAATCTATGACATCGGGAACGATGCAAAGGCTGCGCATGGACCCTACACAGTAAATGCTGCATTTTTGCGCCATGATAACAGAAAGAAGATATTCACTTAGAAATGAATGAGATAATTCTTTAATATTCTGTGAACAATTTTGTAGGTTTTTATTTGACATTTTCAATAAAACCTGGAGGAAGGTTATTGGTCCCTGAAAAAATGATTGGGAGGGCGTATGTTTGTCCCATTTTCATGAAGGGTAACCGATCTCTTTCTAGCAATTAAGTTACAGCTGTCAGTCTCCACCAGTATCATTTGTAGGTTGGAATGGAATCGATAGTTCGGGATCGTATGGTTAACTTTGTTTCAATGGAAGAGTCTGATTAGCAACTCCCAGCATGGTTTCAGAAAAGGTCATTGGTGTTTGTCTAATCTTTTAGATTCATGGGAGATGTTACTAATGCTGTTGACCGAGGCAACGCTGTTGATATTATCTCTTGGACTTTCAGAAAGCCTTGACAAAGTTTCTCCCATCAACGCTGTTGTCTCAAATTGGAAAGTTTTGGAATTGACGGGAATGTCGTCAGTGGATTTGAGAGTGGCATCATGACAGGGAACAATAAGTTGTTATAATTGTTGTGCTTCTACTTTGCAGAAGGTCACTAGTGGCATTCCACAGGGATCACTTCTTGGACCCTATGTTTCTGACTGAACATTAACGATCTTGATAATTCAGTGCAATCCAGAGTGAAAGAGTTTGCAGAAGACACAAAGTTGTACCGAGAGGTTCGTCGGACGACGATGTAAAATTGTTCAGAATGATCTTGACCTGATTTCCAAGTGTTCTTCTGATTGGCAGATGTTTTTCAATGCTGCCAAGTGTAAAGTATGCATGTTGGTTTTCTAAAATAGTAATGCCTCATTCAGTTTGACTGGTAAGGATATTCAGGTGTTGGCTCAGAAAAAAGATCTTGGTGTGTGCTTTGAGGCTTCGTTGAAACCTTCAAAACAGTGTGCGGAAGCTGATAGGAAAGGAACTTGGGATTCTTGGTCTGATAAAGCGGCATTTCACTTCTTTGGATGAGGATGTAGTTCTCAGACTCTTCAAGCAACTAGTGAGACTACACCTCGAGTATTCCGTCCAGTGTGGAACCCTTATTTTGTGAAAGATAAGCAGTTGATTGAAAATGTTCAGAGGAGGGCTACTAAATTAATTAGTAACTTGAGAGATTTCCCGTATGAGGAAAGACTCAGGCGTCTTGGGCTAACCTCAATTGAGCTGAGGCAAGTTTGGGGTGATTTGATCCATTGTCTTCAAATTGTCCATAGACTTGATGGTTTGGATTCAATGACTTCTTTGAGTTTTCCAATGTGACTACTACTCATGGGCACTACCTCAAGCTTTGAGGTACTCACTGTAGATTGGATCTTCGGAAAACCCTTCTTTCACAGAGAGTCATCAACGAGTGGAATAGCCTTCCGGAAAAGGTTGTTAGGTTCGTCTAGTAGTGTGAATGCCTTCAAGAAGGCCCTTGATTATTCTTCAAAAATGTGGGCGAATTATGTAACTTCTGGGCTCGTTTGCATTTTTGGGCTTGTGGTTTCAGGGTCTTCATGAGGACTATGTCCTCTGACCCTTCCTCACTAAACTAAACTAAACCTCACACCCAAATTTGGAGGTTTAGCATGTTGCCTTGTGAGATATTTCAATTTACTCTCAAGAATTTGAGAAATCTATGACATCGGGAACGATGCAAAGGCTGCGCATGGACCCTACACAGTAAATGCTGCATTTTGCGCCATGATAACAGAAAGAAGATATTCACTTAGAAATGAATGAGATAATTCTTTAATATTTTGTGAACAATTTTGTAGGTTTCCATTTGGATCCCATCTATAGAGAGGTTTGTTTAGTATGAGATTCTCAAAAGTACTTGCTTGACATTGACTTTTTATAATAGGGACCCTGCAGTTCCCTCTGAGTGTCACAAGGTAAATTCTGTGATAGCTGTGCCTATTCAGAAAACTTGAATCATTTAATACATTGAAAGTACCAAAAGCCCAGTCATATTTACATGATCACTGACTATCAGAGTACCAAATAGGGTACCTTATTTAATGTGGAATGCTATAGAAATATATACATAAGATGAATGTATACTCATGTTTACATTTGGAGAAATAATTTGTGCAAATGACATCAAAATCAATCAATCAATCTCATTCAATCATTCTTTTCCCGTGCATAGTTGTTGGTTCTGTGTCCTATTCATTAATATGAGTTTTCTTGTTGTTTTCTCGCTCTTTAGAGAGAAAGGTGATGTTGGTCGTCTGGAGGCTCAGAGAGGTATATTTGATGAGGTAGCTGAAGCTATCAGGGAGACATGCAGGTTTGTCAGTCAGGTGAGGACCAGCAGCAGTCTGTGCTTAGATTTCATGTATGTATAACCATATTCCCATTTGGGGGATTTATGGGGTTTTTTCTGCCGCCTCTGCAGGAAGATTTGTAGCAGTAACTCTCCAACATTTTGTCCGATTGGACCAAAACTTGGCACACCACTTCGTCTGTCAAGTGAAATCCCGTATGGGCATCCCAAAGAACTAGGGTTGCTCATTTCACATGATTTTCACAATTTTGAAAGGTCTTATCCTCCTCTTATGTCGATGCAATACACAGCTCATTGTTCTAGTCTATAAGGCACTGCACAACCTGGTACTCGTATTTCTAGTCCATAAGGCACTGCAAAACCTGGTACAAGCATATCTCTCAAATCTTATCGTGCTCACCATGCTAGATATAGTACTCTATGCCGGGATGTGCCCTTCACAAGGAACAAGTTTGTTTGCAGATCAGTCGTTTTGGGTGTGGTACCCAAACTCTGACATGCTCCACTGAACAAGGTGAAACACTACAAGACTCTGGATTCTTTCAAGGTGGCACTGAATTATCAGTTTTGTGTAAAAAATTGTCATATATTTTATCCTTCTCTGGTGGGTGGCCATTTGATTTAATTTCTGTTCAATTTGACGAGAGTATTTTAAAGTGGGCTGAGACAGCTGACTGATTCACTATGACACTGTTAACCGGTGATACTTGCATTGCTTTTTGGCCTGCAGAGATTACTGCTGATAGATCTGTATGACAGCAAAGTGTGCAACCCTCTACTGATACCAGACGACAACTGGAACAGGATGACTATGACACCAGAATGCAGCGGTACTCTTCAGACCACGGTGGTGAGCTATCGATGGACCTATGCACTCTCCAAGTGTAACCACAAGCCCCTCCCCCATACCCAGGGATGTGGAGGTGTTATTTTCAAAACTAACACCAGTGTCACATGCCCAGCCATGTTGGCAATGCACCCCAGTATAACCTGCCCGCTGTCTCCAAGGGTAAGTCCTGGCCTGTATTTGACTGCAGAATCCTGGCATAAAGGCTGCTCATTTCTCCACCTAGTGGGGAGGAAATTATGTGCACATCACTGGTCAATTCCCCCTTCCCCCTCCCCCCTATGGAGGGGGAGGGGAGGGGGGGGTGGTGGTTACAATTGGATGGTGCATTATTCTTTGTAATATGCTGCAGTCAAATGTCTGTCAGGTTTTATTAGAAGATAGGAGGATACTTTTTGACTGCCTCTCTAGTTTCAGCAGCTGACATGCAGCTCACTCATTACATCCTATTATGGTTTTACCTTCACCATCTTTGCCACGTTTGCTGGAAGATTCGAGCATTACCGCTCTTCAACACTTTGTACGATTGAGCCAAGACTTGGCACACATGTCCACGGTAGTGAAATGGTGGATAAGGATCCCAATGTGGTGTTGCCACATTACTGGGGCCAACTAGTTTGCATGAGTGTCAAAAAGTTTTAAAGTGTGATGAATTTCAACAAAAGCTGCTCCCGACAAGATGAGGTCATGATGGTAATCTGAGGTCAAGTCGAGTAACTTAGAACTTTGAGAAACTTGTTGGATTGTGGTTTTTGCGTTCATCCAATAAAATGAGATGAATCATCAGCCTTCTGGTTGCACATAAGTTTGGATAACACATACTTGGCTGTTCACCGACATTCTATTTGTCATGCGGTTGGAACAAGGATGTCTTTCTTGACGACAGCTTGTACTATTTATGTGTAAAATTAGAATGGACTACATTTGGCAGCCCTTCTCAGTGGGATTTCTCCTGGGGAAACTGAAGGTGACTCTGCTATGGGCAGGGTGATCAACAGAGAGTTTACAGTAATCAATAGTATAAGGTACAGCCAATATCCTAGTGTGCACCAAGACCATTTGTCTGTGGTAAAAGATAGTAATAATTCAATTATTTCGATATTATAGTTGCCATGAACTTTTAGATGAATTAAATGATATAATGTTATTTAGTAATGTCAAAGCAAGTGTTGTGAAAAATAATATGAGACTATAAATTGCCTCAAAAATAATGCACATAATTCATCTCTATATTTAGTATATTGTATTTCACTGTGTTACATAAATTTGGACACAATATTGTATTTCACTGTGTTACATAATAGTCTTCACCTATGGCTTGTTCTCCATCAGTGAACTTCAACGTTCAAGAGGAGAGGGACTACCTAGCAGCCCGCCTGGACTTCCACCCAGGACACTTCTCCTGTGAGGAGCAGTGGAGAGCTCAGTTCCTGGTCCACCCCTCGTCTCCCATCGCCAGGAAGGGGTCCAGCAAAATCTCTGGAGGTGTGTCTACCTTTCAAAAGGTTCATTGTTGGTGGAAGTTGGCTAGTCCTTCAGGCCTAAATTTGACCTTTGTTCCCCATATAACATTTGAAGAACCTTGTGCAAACCCAATGTGGCATTTCTCTGCAGCCTGATTAAATTACTATGAATGATTGGACCAGGGGATTAAAGGCCAATGGTCATGTAGATATGACTTGACATTCAGTATTTTCTATGCGTACATCATGAAGCAAGACCCCCAGACCGATTTAGGCGGAGGATCGAATGGTGGGGTGATGAAGCACCGTCAGAGACAGCAAAACGGCCTTGTTCCATCACGGGGAACCGTGGGATCCCCTGTAATACAAAGTCAATGTAAAATAGTACTTGTGAGACCCCTGTAATGAACAAGCTATAGATGGGATCCAAATAAAAAAAGAGTTTTACCAAATAATTAAAAACTCTCCAAGGCAACATGCTAAACCTCAATTTGATGTGGGGTTTGTATAGCCCTCTCTTTCAGCGTTCGAGGTCAGAGGAAATCTGTTACTTTTTCGGGCCCTCTTGGAATGAAATGTAATCCTGGTGCCCTGGGATGCCAAAAAGCATCGGTGATGAGTGCTATTGTGTTTGTATTTGGATGCATCTGAAGTGCAGTGTAGCCCTGAGTCGCTGACATTAGTTTGTACATGGTCTGCTCCCTAAAAGGCATATATAACTAGCCCATTTGATCATTCTTCGCTAGTTCACTCATAGCTCACATCAGATTTTACTTTAGCCAGAATTTCAGGATTTGGTAATTGTCTAATCAAGGTTATGAATGGAACATATTTCGATGAATATGATTCCATTAAGTTCCATAAGTCTCTAATAAGGTGAGTCTGGGACGACACAGGATTTTAGGACACTATGTTTATGAAGATGAAAACTACTTGAGTTTATTTTTTAATATATTAAGTCCATTCGGCTTTTGAAATATTCGAGAAAATAAGCATTGATGATATTGAAAAGGAATGCCATCATTCGATACTCATCTACAAGGACTTCAGCCCAAATTACAGCACTCAATCATTTCTAATTCTTGTAAGAACAATGTGATCAGTCCATGAATTTTCAATAAGCCCGGCGGGCCGCAACAAATGTTTATATATATAATTTAAAATATGTTTTCCGCCATACGGGACTTATTCCAAAATAATTAATTTGACCCAATACTACGTTTCCACAGATTTTTTTTTTATTACAGTTTTTTAATCAGTCAATACAAATGGAATTACTACATATGGGTTGCTTTGTGGCTGGAAAGGATGACATGACATTATATTTTCATGATTTTTTTTTGACAGGAATGCAGGCAGTAAAGGGCTGCCTTGGAGGCGTTTGCCATCAGTCAGACCAGACCTTTACGGTGTCAAGGATGTGCAGGCGAGGTCTTCTACCTATTGGGTTTACTGACTGTTTCTCGTCGCTGTCGTTGGTTTGCAGTGCCATTACAGTAATGGCGTTATGGTTTATTTTGTATGCTGTCAGATGTATTTTGTGTTGTGGCCAGTCACACTCCTACGGATAATGCGACAGTTATTCCTAAAAGAGAAGGGACTCTCATCCAACTTTTTTGACGTAGCTAGCACAATCACTAACAGCGCAGATGTGCATTGAGAAACATTTTGTTTTATTTCACGTATCGTTATTTCACAATGTTGAAAATTTACTGCATCCTTGAATGTTAGTCTCTGCCCAATAAGCCCTGTCCAATAGTGTGTAGATATTCTTCTGAATATCTACACACTATTGGGCAGCCAGATGAACACTTACAGGCAATTTTGTTTTGTCGACCTGCGATTGCGTATTCGGTCATTACTGTGTTTAGAGTAAAACGGCTGATCGTAGCTGAAAACATCAACACACTGAAGATACCATGTATATTGCTTTTCCTTTTTCTTCTCCTTTTGTTGTGTTTGAGACTTTTCAGGCTCTCTGAACCACTGGTCCCATTACACTCTAACTAACCCTTTCAAAGGCCAGCTTGCATCAGATGGGTTCCCTAGTACAGAGCCTGGCTCACTGCAAAGGTAACATCCAATAGACTAGTTAAAGATATGATTGTCAGATCCAAATGGGGACAAAAAGTGTAATGCACACCATCTCATAGTAGCTATGAAGGCTTATTAACGTTATCCTGAAACGGTGATAAAGGGTTGATAAAAATAACCAGAAAGCACATTGGGAGATTTTTTTTTCCTGCTATATATTTTTATTTAGTGCAAGGGCTATCAGGGTCTATTTAAATATACGGGGAAGAGGTCTTATTACTTCATTGTTATTTCCATGAAATGACCACAACTTCCAATTGGTATCAAACCATCATCTAATATTTGGAATTTCTATTATATCACATGATAGCGCCGCCCAATGGGAGACCCTTGTCACAATTCTGTGATTCTAACCTTTCTAGTTGTACTGTTTCATCTGAATGAACGATTCATCAAGTATATTTGCAACCTACATACAAAGTCCATCGAACTATGACGTTGGCCAGACAAACTCATATAACCCCCTGGCTTGACAAAATCGCCATCGCCTAGGACTGACTCCAAATTGGCTTGAGTCATTGTTTTGGTGTTAAGCCATATCATCCATTTCTCTTCAGACTCAGTTTATTTATTGTTGCAGTTTAGTGGTGTTTAGTGAATAAGGGTCGGAAGGCAAAATTCCTCATAAACGACCCCAGCGCCACAACATCAGGAAGAACAATAACCAAACCACTAATAAACTTCGCCCGTGATTCCTGAAAAATTAATCAAGACTGTTTCTTGGACGCATTCACATTCTTAGAGACCAATCATTTTCAGGAAGACAATTCCCATCATTGATCACTCTCTGCGATGAAGAAATATTTAACGAATTTCCAATCTGCAGTGCTGCCCCGACGCTTGAGACAGTGGCCTCTATTGCATTAACGTTGAAATTCAAAGAAGTAGTTGGAAGAAAGGTCATCGAAGTCATCATGGACAATTTTGAAAACCTGGATCAATCCCCCCGAATTGCCCCTCCACTCCTGGTAGTTAGACCGATACACCTTAATCTCTCCTCGTAGGATAAATTTTTCAGACAGTGAATCATTCTCGTTGCCCTACCTGAAACGTTTTCATAACCTGCTTGTCTTTTGCAAATTATGGATTCCACACTTGTACAAGAAATTCCAGTGCGGTCTCATCAGTTTCTTAAACAGCCTGACAACAATATCATTATCAAGAACTGAAGTGCGACGTTTCCTAATCAAGCCAAGAATCCAGTTACCTCTTCTAGCATCTTCGGCACACTGCTTGTGAGGTTTCATCAAAGAAGAATCAAAACACCCCAAGCTTTCTTTTTCTGAAACTCACCTCCTAATATTTTAAAGCCATTTAACGTGAGGAAGCGTTGCGATGTGAAAACCAACATTCATAACGTTGCACTTGTCGACATTGAAAAACCATTTGCCAGTCGGAGACCATTTGGAAATATACCAATCCTTTGAACAATTTCGCACACCATGCGAAAACCAACCGACTCCCTGTACAACTTGGTATCATCTGCGAACTTCTTAAACCTGGAATGAAAACAGAAACTTCAAGATCATCAATATACGCCATAAAAGTAACGGCCCGCGAACCGATCCCTGGGGAACGTCACTAGTGACCGCTTTTCCAAGAAGACGACCGCCATTATGACAACTCATGTTCCCTATTAATGAGCCCCTTCATGAATCCCTTAGGACCTTCCCCTCAATGCCAAAGCTCTCCAACTTGAGAGACGCTCTGAGGACCCTTGTAAGCTTTCCTGAAAGTCCCGGAAATTCTATCAACAAGCATGCCGTTGTCCACAGAACCTGTACATCTTTCATAAAATGCCAAGATATTAGTCAAAAGAACGATTTTTCCTAAACCCATGCGCGAATCCTAATCAGACTATGCTCATTAAAAAAATCGACCATATGACCCAACATGTTCCTTAACCTTGCAGACAACACTAGTAGAACTGACTGGCCTGTAATTACAAGGAAGGGCGACCGGTTGCCTTTCTTGAAAAAGGAGAAACATTGGCTCTCCTCCAATCATCCGAACAACACCTTCTTGCGCGTCTGATTGAAAATAATAATAGATATGGAACAGACAACTCATCGGCAAAGGATTTTAGTAGAAAGGATAAACTCCGTTCATGACCAAGGAGCTTTATCACTTTTTGAGCTTCTGCAGTTTCTCCTATACTAAACCAGGCGAACACAACCTATTACCATACTAGGCTGAGAAACCCTGGACACTGGTCACCAAATTATCCAAGTTCGTTGATAAAAATAATTATTGAGAACCTTATCCATCTCCTGGCTTTCGCTATTGTACTACTGAGTCCCGTAACTAGCAAAGGACCAATGCTGTCCTTGACTTTCTGCTTCCCCCCACATAAGAGAAAATGCACTAGATTCTCCTTGATATTGATGCAAATTGCCTCTCAAAATCAAGTTTAGCACCCGAAACTAAATGCCTGGACAAGCTTTTGCTGAACTTTAATATGCTCTAGATCAGACCGGACCCGAAAGAACGATAACGTCGCCATAAATGTCGCTTACGTTTGATGCCAGGAAAACTTCCCTATTCATCCAGAAGGCCTCTTGTTCTTACTGCGATGTTTTCCTCCAAGGAACGTAAACTTTCAAAACCTTGTTTAACCTTTTCAATGAACCATTCCAAGAGTCAAAAGCTTCCTACTTACTAACAATTTACGCCAATTATTTCGCTAAAAAGCCTAGGAAGGCCATCGACATTGGCCTTCGCGAACTGGAGAGGAACAATCTCTACACTCTGTGGCTATTGACGGAACAAGACCGATCTGCTTACGTTTGATGGCCATGAAAACTTCCCTATCATCCAAGAAGGCCCTTGTTCTTACTTTACTGCGACGTTTCCTCCAAGGAACGTAAACTTTCAAAACCTTGTAAACCTTTTCAATGAAACCATTCCAAGAGTCACGAGCATTCAGCTTTCTAACAATTTACGCCAATCTTTTTCGCTAAAAAACCTAGAAAAGGCCATCGACATTGGAGATCGCAAACACGGAAACACGCTCTACACTCTGTGGAATTGACGGAACAAGGCACATTGGAAAGCTTAAAATATGTGATCACTTGCACCGTAGCTACCAAGCTCTTACTATTATCTACAGAATCTGGCTCACTGCTCAAAACTAAATCCAAGAATATTAGCTTGTCTGGAGGAAATATACATGCTGAGAAAGGAAGCATCCTGCGTGACATTGAAAAGCCAGATCCATGACGGCACTAGCACAACAGACCAAGAAATATCTCGATAATTAAAATCACCCATAATGATGGTACTCTTCCCAGAAACTTCAAAAAGTATGTCGGAAAGAAGAGAGTGTTGTCTCAAGCTATTGGAGACGGACACAACGCCAAACTAATAAAGAACTGGGAATAATACCAGAGGAGTTAGATGGAATTTCAACCCAAACAGAGGTTTACAAAAAAACACACCAATATCGGCCTTATCAAAACTGTTCAAGTCAGACCTCCAATACAACAAAAACTCCACCACCAATTGCCACGGAGAGTATCGGTCATCTTGCCTATAAACACATAACAGAAAGGGAACTTCGGCTGTGAAATATCACTGTCAACAATACTCTGTAATACCAATGACGTTAGGCTTGCGTTCTGGACTAAAATCAGCAACTCATCAAACTTGTTACTGATACTTTGAACATTAGCACAGGAGAAAAGACAGCTGGCACTAACATAATCTATCGCTCTGTTGACCTCGACAGACCTCCACTGCGAGCTTACTATTAACACCCTGCCAGTAAGCCTACGGACAAAGGAACCCTCGCCCCCAATTTAGTTTACACCACCCCTTCCACGCAGACATTTACCAAAATTGGCCTAACATGAAACCCCAACACCATTAAGTGAAGCATCCTAATCGAAAAGATCCTCCTTCCCCCGAAACACGAAACATCACCAAAACTGAACGCCCATCATCAGCGAAAGGTCTAAGTCTAACCAACCTGTTGAGACCCGCTATGTCCGACCTGCAACAGACCGTCAAACATAGGAGAATGCTGCAAAAATCGTGACCTTTCGGACATAGTGGACTTCACCTGCACAGGACAGTTCACAGAATCGGGATCGTAGGACTCACCACCAACACCGTCCTCATCCTCCCACGATCTATTAACCTCTCACTCATATCCTCACCCTTGGCTCCGGAAGCAAACATGCGTACGCTTCAGTATCTATGCGACTGAGTCCATGTCAACATAACGGGAACAATCAAAATCTCCCCACCAGCAACACTTCCTTTTACCTTATCCACCTCCCCACGTCCACCCTTCACTTCCAATCAACCCGATGAACCCAACCGGCTTGACTGTCGCCCACTCTCTGTACTCACAACAGCCCCACGCCATCCAAAAACTGACACCCCCATGCACTGCCTCCTCAATGCCAGCACACTCTAAACCACTATTCCTAGTGTCAAGGCAAGGCCAACCACTACTCATTGTATCGCAGCAGCACCCTCCTAACCTCTTCCCATGGACTCTCACGTGCCCAGCATCACTTCAAGCTAGTGTATATGACACTCTTACATAGTAAATATTACCCATCCGCCTTAGTGTCCTCAAAGCTTACCCCCCTTAAAACTCAGTTCCGACTCAAAAAATCAATTCCACATATCGTAACCCTGACAGGCTATCAGCCTATCCTTCCTACCATATCAGAAAATAATGGAGACAAAAAGTACAGAAATGGAAAAGAAGGTGCCGCCTCCTACCAGGAAAAATACTAATGCAAAGAAAAAAAAAGAGTAAAGGGAAAAGCACTCTCAAACACTACAACGCAAACACCAAACGGCTTGCGGAATACAAAAGAAGGCTTAACGAGTTAACACGCAGTCCACGCAACGAACAAAACAGATTAACACAGTCACCACACAAACACAAAGGATACAAATTGACTGAACATCATACAGCAAAATGGTCTATGAAGGGGCTTAGGGCAGGATGCTACACGTAGGAGAGAACGATAGGCTGCAAGTTCCACACGATTACAAATAGGATCAGACAAACACGCACGAATAAAGAGATCCGTAGGAAATTCTAAGCACTTGAAGAAAGAATCTCAGGAACAGAAAAGATGCAAAAACACAGATCACACAAGAATACTATATGAATGAATCACAAAAAATGCAGAAAATCAGTAAGAAAAACAGAGCGATTGCAAAATGTGAACTTGTCGGTGGTGTTGCCAGACATATTCAGTTTGGTAGTTCAAACCCAATGCACTCGAGGTCTGAAAGTCTGTGATTATGTTCTATGAAAGGTTTGGCAACTGGAAAATTTACATTAGCATTACAGATAGTTTTCTTGTAATTAGTGAATCTGAGCCTGAATTTTGTACCAGTCTGTCCAACGTAATTTCCCTGGTCACATCCGTCACAACACAACAAATACACTACATTACTTATATTGCAATCGTATTACCCAGTTTACACTAGCTATTCTACTATATATTTCGTATGGAGCACACAAGGAGATCACTTTTCAATATTCATATGTATACAATTTGTATTTCCCTCTTAGCTTCAAGAACACCCTCTGTACAAAATCTTGCCACAGAGGAGGAGTCTAATACAAGTCTGGTAAGTCTTGCAATCAGTTGGCATTGATTGTTATCTCCTGTTCTTATAATCTAAGTAATGTTTCCAAGAAGAAAAGTTCTGCCAACTTATTTAGTTTCCGTCTCCATTGATGACAGAAAATGTTGTTATTTTAGGTTCCTATTGCTTTTGTTTTATATATATTGATGGAGGGTAATTGAATTTAACATTTCAAGAGGCAGATTAGCTCAATGGGGGAAAGCTCCAATCTAGTGATTGTGAGTTGACTCCCGATAAGCTTGCAGGGTCTTTGCAGTGCATCTAAACCAAGGATGTCTCCTCATGACTCTAGCGTACCCACGTTTTAAAAGCAGGTACCTTGAGAAGTGTCTTATGAAAGAGGAGGGGAGGGGGGCGCCATGAAGTGACACATCAGTTTGGAGCATCGGGAGAGAACAGAAAGGAATTTGCACTCAATAGTGTGGTTTTGACAAGTCATAGTGTTAGAGTTTTTCATTAATTTTTCATTATGTAACCAAAACCTTGGCCCCTATGACTGTAAGATGTTGATGTTGGCTATAATCTCAGGAGCGGACTAGTAGAAACTCACCTATTGAATAGTTTGTGGTATATTTGATGTTGGGGAAAACAAATTTGATATCCTTGTATTGTGATCTGTGTCATGTGAGACACAACATTTCTGGTTCGCCTTTGTATGATGATGTTTGATAAAACAGAATGGATGATAAATGTCAAGTTTGTTCTTTAGGTTTGTTATATCTTTGTATCACATGTGGTTTTCAGTGATCTGGCGGGAGAGCTTGAGGAACCTAGCCAATCAGTCTAGGTCAGTCCTGCTGACAGTCTATGGCCTAACCAACCTGGTAAGAACAATTCAGCCCGATGGATTCTAGCTCATTTGATATACAAACACAGAGAACAGATCAGATCGTTAAGGAATGAAAACCATTCTCAATGAAGAGTCCAACATAGGGATCAGTGCCTGACAATGCTTTATCATGAGAGTTTACCAATTGGATGACAATTTTTCGCTCCATTAATTATAATCTCCAGTCTAGGAATAATACCCTATGAGCCAGTTCAGAGCCACAGTTTAATGAGATGTTAATGATATTGTGTCAAAGGTCATGAGGAACGACGGCAGTTCAACGTTGAACGTACAGTGTGCAGAACAATCTATCGATTCACCCCTGCCAAAAATTACAGATCCTGCCGACACATAACTTTACAGATTTCCCCCCATACTTATCAACAATAACATTCGAAAACATGGGATGAATTGGTTGTGCTTTCAAATAGTGGTGACAGATTTGAAAATGCGCCGAACGATATTGCTGGGAGGAATCTTGTCTATTCCCCCAAAGTGTTCAGTGGTTAGAATGCGCACTTAGAAAAAAAAAAAAAAAACTAAGAACGGCTTATTGCTCGAATGTTGCCCTCCCTCTAATAAATACCTCATTCTTAGCATTGCAGGCAGAAAAACTCACACATTCTAGTTCAGTATTATATACTTATGTTGAAAACAAATCTAATCTTCAAGGTATGAGAACTATTCTCTATGGAAAGTGCAACAACAAGAGCATTGCCTCATTAATTCTCGCAAGAGGGATGAGTGTCTGATGCCATAATTAAAACTGGCATTCTTTAATGTTGATACTAAAGAGTAGTAATATTAATAATAACAATACAGCGTTTATAATGCGCCGTCTATCTAGCGAGCGAGCTCTGGAGCTAGTTCATTCAGAGGTGCAATTCCTCAACAGCTAGGTGAGATGTCATGCCGATGTCAACACCCCCTCCACAACAATTAGCCTGTTCATGGGTACAGTTATTGAGATTATTTATAATTCTATTGTGTCAATGGTCTTAGGGGTACACTAGCAGTTCAAGGTTGCACAAACAGTTATCAGAAGAATCTTCCAAGGATGCTCTGACAAAAATTACACATACTACCAACACATGACTTTTCAGATTTCCCCTCATACTATAACTAACAATAGCATCCCAAAAGATGGGATGAAATGGTAGCGTTTTCAAAGAGTGGTGTCGAGTTCAAAAATAGGCCGTAGTGATGGAGCTATGGGGAGAATCTGGTCTATATCCTTGAGCTGTTACGAGGTGATTATGTGTACTTACAACCATGAAAAGGCTTATTCCAGGACCGTGAGACTTCTTCCAGGACCCTGGGACTTTTTCCAGGACCCTGGGACTTTTATTAGTGTTATTGAATTGTTTTTTTTTTCCTCTCCCCTTTTAATTTTATAGGTCCTGAGATACACCGTGACTTGTTGTCTCTACTGCAGAAGCGTCTGGACCAGGTGACCCTGGAAGTGATCAAAGACATGCTGGACAAGAATGCAATGAGCAGATTAACTGCTAGGGATGTCCAGGTACGGCAGGATTCATTCTCTTATCTACAACCTTGGTCCTAAAACCTTTATATGAGAGATGATTGGTGTCTGTGTTCATTCAGAATGGCAAATGACCGCTGCCAAGTTTGTTTGTTTTTCTGTATGAATTAAAGTAACATAACAGTAACATACCTAACCAGGTCATTGGTTGCCAGATTTTTTGGCGCAATTTATCAAAAATTTGTAATTTTCCCGTCAAATTGTCAGCCTGTAGGGGAACTGAAATTCTATACAGAAATGTGTGTGTTGGTATAATTTAAATGTTTTAGGGAGAAATTTTGTCAATAGAAATTAAAAAAGATATGGCATAAGGCCTACAGTATCAGTGGAAATTATTTGATTTCTTTTACTCTAGCGAAGTCATCTTTTGGACCAAATTCCAAAAAAAAAAGATAGACAAAACAGGTCAAACTGGCATCCCTGATATAGGTTGGTACATTAATGTTGGTTGTGCCACTACAGCTATTATTAATAATCTATTATATTCTATTCATATCTTACGACAGATAGCTCCATGCAGCCTATTTATTTCTATTGTTTTCTATTCTATTCTATTGTTCCCAACCTGCATGGGGTCCTCCTGATCTTTGAGCTTTGTCCATGTGATTGTGGTTGGGATCCTGTATCGAACAATTCATTAGGATTGTCGTCATCATCCTGTTTCACATTTGAATTCACCTGCATCAGTGTGTGAGAATGGTTCATGGCAGCTTTCCTGTTCAACTGAATCATATCATAATATCATATCCAATACAAACTGCCAATTGTGGTAGTCGTTTTAAAACCTGTGTGGTAGCAGTCAGCTGTACCCTTATGAGTTGTATCAATGAATATGTTCATTTTCCCTATTTCTGACAGTTCTTCAGCCCCAGGACAAAGCTCCCTCGAGGACAGTTCAGTTTACGATACCTATGTGGTCAGCGCGCTACATCTACGCTGTGGGCTTCTTTCTACAGCAGAACCTCCTAGAGTTCCTCTACATACCCAAGTATGCTGACAACAAACCAATGAGTCATTTCCAGGACTACAGCCTCCAGGAACAGACCAAGGGAACACCCTTCCTTCTTGGACATGGATACATTCCTCTATAACAGGCCTCACAGAGCTGGTAGAACAGGTAAGCTCTGCCCCATGCATAGATAAATATCGGCGAATTTGCGCCCCTGAACATGAATTCACCTCATCGGATAATGCTCACCCTAATTCCTAATTTATTCCCTAACCCTAACAAAGAACACAATCAATTCTATGCAGTACGAGCAGCCGATCCTTGTTAGAGGTTTCCTGTTTCTGTAATTATCACCTAATTCCTATACATGTCTCTAATATGCTGACAGCAAACCACAGTATCATTTCCAGGATGACAGCTCCATAAATATCTTCCAATTCCTGAAAATACCCAAGTGTGCTGACTACAAATCAATGAGTCATTTCCAGGACTACAGCCTCCAGGAACAGACCAAGGTAGCCCTGTCCGGTCCCTTCTATACATGGATACATTCCTCTATAACAGGCCTCACAGAGCCGGCAGAACAGGTAAGCTCTGCTCCTAAATATCTCTTGATTCTCAGAGAATGCTGACAGCAACCACAGAATCATCATGAGGATTACAACCTCCAATAACAGACCAAGGAAACCCCATTCTCTATAGACATAGGTACATTTCTCTGTACAAGGCTGACAGGACAGTTTTCAGCTAATTCCATTCTTATTCCTTTTCTCCCTTTCCAGGCATAGCTTGCATCATCGCCAGTGTCGTGGATGGTAAGGGCATCCAGATCAGCCATCAGTCCTGTCCCCTCCCCCTCCTCTCTGTTCTCACCTAACTCCATTCTTATTTGTTTCCTCTTTCCCTTTCCCTAGGCATAGCTTGCATCATCGCCAGTGTCGTGGATGGTAAGGGCATCCAGATCAGCCATCAGTCCTGTCCTCGGCCCTCCTCCGATGGCTACCAGGAGATATTCCCCTCTGGTAGTTTCCTCTCAGGGACCTTTGAGGAGGAGCAGAGGTCCATGGTACCAGTAGACTTCTCCCATCTGACCTCAACCAAGCTGTACCAGCCCAGCAAGATGGGGGCCAAGGGTCCTGGTATGTATTGACCTGGTATATAAGAACAGGAGGCAGGCTGCAATGAGTGATGACAAAGAAGAATGGTAGAGAATGGTAGAGTGGTATCAGTGACACTTTACAACCAAAATGTTCCTGGTTCGAATTCCAGCAGGCAACCGGACGATTTTCCCTAGATGGCTACATTCGCAGTTGCGATGGGCGAGGTCTTGGTCTTCACTTCATGGGTTCTGCTGTGATACAGGGGATTTCTGGGGTTACTGGGATTGTTACAGGATATTTGAAAAATAAGTCTCGTATGTCGGCTTTTTTGTGAGCAGTCACATTGAACTGGGAGTTCAACTGATGAAAGTCATTTCGGATGGGAAGTAAAATGGCGGTCCCGGGAGCAGGTTGGGAATTGGTGACCACCGTGTTCTCGTTATTCTTGGCACTAGTCGAGAAGAGAAGGCGAGTAAATCGACGGGGCTCATCCACGATCAAATACGGCCAGGGTTCCTAGATGGAGCACTAGTTGGGCTTCCTGAACCATTAGAAATCAAATATAAAAAATTCAAATCAAAGACCCTACATAATAACCATGATACTAAGTAGTGAATGGTGATTACACGTAAGTAGTATGGGCACAGCTTTTGGTAAACACAAAGTAGCTGCACCATATAATTTCATGGGGCAAATACAGTGCAGTGTTGCATCATAGATTTCATGGGCAACTACTGTGCAGTAGTTGCACCATATATTTAATGGGGCAACTACAGTCAGTAGTTGGAATATATGTCATGGGGTGCTCTGAAATCTGCATATCACACCTAGCTATACGAAGGGTGCAAACCTGGATGCAGAACTCCTCTGGCAGCTTCAACAGATTGCAGGGGGAGAGGGGAGGGGGTGGGTATAACATGGCAACTTCTGCTTGTTTTCCATGACTTGTTCCTTGTGTGAGGGTGAAGCAAGAAGGCAACCAGGTACAATTCTGAAGTCTTCAAGGTGACAAGGATTGGGATTTGAAAGTGGATCCACGCCAACTGTTGCATCATTTTTCGGTAGAGAATAATTGATGATTCTATTCTAGAGGCCTTACGGGTGTGTGGTTTGTTCACATAGGTAAAAGCTTGTGGGCCCTCCCTTTTCAAAATTGAATTGGCCTTTAATTTTCCAACAAGCCTGCTGAGTTTTTAGCGCAAGGATAAAAATAACAAACAGTCAAGCACTTCATGTGTGAAAGTTTTTTCCCCCAAGTGGATATGTGAGTGTCAAAAATAGGCATAGTCTGGTTCCATGCAATGTTGTGTTAGATTCAAGCTTACCGCAATATTGCTATTCTGCGGCGTTCTTTACATTGTTGTGAGAGTAGGCTTTACCCCAATAATTGCTCCTTTTGTGACCCTTACAATTGTTGGGAGAGTCAAGCTGATAGCAATATTGCTACATTTGTGCTTCCATTACAAGATGTAGTGTAGGCTTTAACCTTATTTAATATTGCACTTGTGTTCAATCCTCAGGTCCGGTATTCCTGATTCAGTTTCAAACATCTGGAGCGTGGCGACGATGGGACATCCTAATCTGAGCACCAGCTGAAGCAGCGGTATTACACATCGCTGTGTGACGTCATTATGGAGATAAGGATGCTGAACTGCAGACCATTACCAGCCTATCAACTTAAGTTATTGGCTTTCATTAGGTGGTGATGGTAATCACTGCCCCTACACTCCACCAACACAGGGTATAAGTATGGATGATCCCCTTAAAATATGCCTAAACTTTGCCTACTGCTCACTTCCAGGTCTCTCTCTTTGCGTATGAGGGTAGAGTCTTTGAAGTTGTGTTAGAAGAAGTGTAGTACTCTATGGTCGTGAGACTTGGGCAGTTGGAGGAAGATTATTAGACCCGAGAGAAATATATGAGAGATGGTCAGAAGATGGATTTTGGGATTGACTTTGAAGGTAGAAATCTTCAATTGAGCTAAGAGATTGCTTGGGTCTGTAAATATTTGTGACTGTGGCCGAAGGCGCAGACTTGATAATTCTGTCATGTTGAAAGATGGAGGATGCTAACTGGGTAAGAGGTCTAGAGAGATCGCAGTTACTGGTAGTCGTCAGAAGAGGTATGCTTTTTCGAGGACTTTGGTGATTGTTTTTCGTAGTGCCTCGCTGTCAAAGAATATATACCGTGCCCTAGCCCAGGATAAATTGGAGTGGAGGAGAGTATTGCCATCATAGTTCTCCCGTCTAACCCCGCAAGATGGACTTTCTGACCTAAACTGTTTTATAAGATGATGAGGTACTATTAATCATCCATATCTGACCATTGTTTCATGGAGTATGATCCTGCGTCTCTACACCCATCAATTTATTTCCATTTATTTACATATTTCTATAGCGGGCTGTAAACTAAAAGATATTCTATGGCCGCTTCACAAATAATATAGTATCGACACCGAACACCAAAGTAGAACCGCAATACAATTAAGAGAAAATTAGACAACAAAAGGCAAGACATAGGACAGCCCAGCACTGGCAGGACTACCCAAAAGCTACCTTAAATGATTGATCTTCAGGGGGGGGGAGTGATCTCCTGAGGAAGAAAGGATTGCCCTTCTCACGAATGTAGCGGCCGACCATTTCAGAGAATTGGGGCCCCATCCCCACCTTGTTTGGTGCGCGTTTTCGGAATGAACAGCGAATTTGAAAGCGACCTCCTGATTTTGTAGGAGGAAACGCGCATATTCAGCATTGTGTAAGATAATCAGGCGCTTGTTGTGACGCATTTTAGCACAAGTCATAGAAATTTTGTAATTGAATCCGCTTTGCTATGGGTAGCCAATGCAATTGTCCGCAGACCCTCACTGGCAACTGTCGTAATTTTCTCTTGTTCAAGATCATTTAGCAGACTGGTTCTGGATAAATTGAAGTGGAAGTAAAGTCGCAGCAGGTAAATAATTAAAAGAGATACAGTGAGTCAGCTTGTGAGATGACCAAGACCGAGGATAAAACCGATTTACAACTTCGTATTTAGGAATTGCGAACCTTCTGATTTTATTTTAGATTAAAGTGGCAACCGAACTCTATTGGTGATATGGGTTTAAGAGACTGTTGGAATCAAGTCGAAAACCTCCTAATAATTTGACATACTCGCTCACTAATCTGAGACCGCCCCACAACCGAGTTGGTAGCGTGATAGCATGTGTAACTATGAGACTTAAAAACGATAAACTCGGTTGGCCATCCATTCATTTTGGAGTTGTTCTGACACATCCACATTTTCACCTCACCCATAGTATTGTTCTCAGGTAACTGCAGAATGCTCGTCCAATGGCGTCCCAGATTTTAAAGTTGGTGTTTGTAAAAAGAATGGTAATCAGCATATCCAAACTATGTTGATTGCACTATGGTGGGGCTGGACATAGTAATTGACTCAGCCATGGTATACTAAGCATAGCAATTTAAAAAAGAACGGGACCCGCCACAGGACCCCTGTGGAAACAGAGAAAGGAAGGTCACAGCCACAGGACTCCGACCAGAATTGATGGCAAACAACATACTCTCTAGGGTAGAGATAAAGAGAACACCAGTCCAGAACAGAGCAAGTACAACCAAATTTTCTTTGCATAACGTTCACAGGGTGTCAGATGAACCGTATCAAATGCTGCAGAAGATCGCAGCAACCAGACCAAAAGTAGACGCTGGCGTCCATGTTGAGAAGAATGTCAGTGGACCAGCTTCACCAGTGCCTGTATATGCTTATGGAATGGTCTGTAGGCGCTCTGATAAGAGGGGAGGGGAGCATGGGAATTCATATGAGAAAGCAAACTGATCCACAACCACTCTTCAGTGAAGCTTAGAAACAAGAGGCAGATACTGAAGGGGCGATAGTCTTTGGGGAGGTCTCAAGGAAGATTTGAGTAGTGGGTAACCATAGGCTCTCTTCAAGGCAATGGACAAACCATGGACTGAGGATATAGGTTGACCATATGAAACTAAAGCAGGCAATTAATTGTATCAAGGTGACGTTTGACAAGTCGAAGGAATGGATCTGCGGGACAGGCTCGTCATTTTAGAACTATTCACAATCCTCCGCATATCGTCATGGTCAACAGGTATGAAACTCGAAAAGGTAGTAGCACAGGAGTAGTGAGAGGGATCGAAACCAGGATAGTCTTGATAATGCATGTCGTTAGTTAGGAGTTTGTCATAAAAAAATGAAAGCAAACTGTAGAAACAGTTGGTCATCCCGTTTCAGCAGTGGGTTTAGATTGAACTCTGCCAGTTAGCTTGTTGATCAGCATGTACAATTTAGATGGTCAACCCCACACTCTGAAATTTCTTGGAAATTGCTTCAGAACGCCGCTCATGCAGTTGCTGGTTTTATTGAGTTTCAGAGGTTTGAAGTGTTTTCATGGCATGCGGAGAGCGAGATTGACCCACGCCCTTTCAGCCTTCCTCAGGGGCCTTTAGGGTCTTCAATTGACTATCATACACGGTAAGCCTCCCTATCAACAATCTCTTCACCGGTTTAGGAGGACCCTAATCAATGATATTGGACATACTCTGTTATAGAAAGGCGCTAGGTCATCAGCATTCCTCATACGGATACAACTGTTCACTGCTGATGCTAAGAGTGAGAATAAAGATCATGGTTCAATATGATGAGATTTTCAGAATGATATCATCTTGGTAGAGACGAACAGGATACACTGTGAAAGGCTAAACTAAAACCGGAAATTATGATCAGAAATTAAATGACACTCTTCTGCGGCTTCCCAGTGGTGATCATAGTGTCACTATCAGAACCAAATTACGTCCAATGTGTTGCCCGACTGATTGAGTCGAAACACGTTAACGACGTTGGCGAAGACCCAGGGTGATAAGAGCTTCTGAAAGGCAACGCTATTCCTATCGGACTGCTCGTTAACATGAGGTTGAGGTCTCAGTTATTGACGATGGTTGGGATGATGCACAGCAGACCCTCAGCAAACTCCAGACATCATCCAAGAACACTGGGATGGTAACTGGGTGGGACTCCCAGAGTAGGAGGGCGTAAACAGCAATGACAGCGATACAGAAATTTCCCTTATATATGAGTTGCCATCGGAAAATCAAAAGGATGAGAATTCTCCCCGAGCGAATCCTTCTTATGGATTTGATAAAAGGTTTATGGATGATAGCGACCCCACCGCCCAGCATCTCATCTTGTGGGACATCGTCAATCACACAACCCAGCAGCTTGATATCGGACTGGACGTCCTCGTGGGCAGCATGCAAGCACGTTGTATGGTGAAGACACATAAATGATATGTGTTTCAATAACATAATCCAGGAACATCAAAGTCTGTTACAATTGACCTTGTATTTACAACAGCAAATTTCAAGGGGATTGCGTTTGTTCTGTGTAGCGTGACAGAATGCGATGAACTGGGATCAGGTAGAGACATTGACACCACGTTGCCTAGGGAATCCCTTGACCACAGATAGGGATGACAATCGTGGATTGGCATGGATGTCGGAAATGCCAGCACGTCGGCGGACCATCCTCGTGTGAGAAGGATCCCATTCTCCCTTAGCATGAGAAAAACATCATTTTTCTAAATGATTCAAGCCCTGGGTGGTCTGAGGGCCATTAGAGCACTGGAAGTGTAGTTTGGCGATTTAAAGTCATGTTCACATCGATACACCTGATTGTACGCGTATTATTCGCCCTAATTAGATTACTGCAACGGACGGGATAGACACAATATAGATGACATGCTTTCTTTGGACTGCAAATACAGTAATCCGTAGTGAGTATAATACCAAGCAATGTGGGGATAACCAGCATCCCACTGCAAAATGACAGTGTACAAACCGATTACGCAGAGAGCCAGTACCACTTCACAGTAGTTAGTGCACGTATACAGTGACTTAATGAAGGCACTAGTTTCACGAGACAATTATAATTGGTCTGCCGTCTTTCGAAAAACTCTGGAGAACTCACAACAACCTTCCACATGTAAACAAAACATCCAAAAGTTCCAAGTAATCGAACAAACGGTGCGACTGAGGAGCACCACACAGCGAAAATAATAACGAAGAAATGTAGAAACCAAACATGGAAAATCCATGCTACCGAACACAGCGCTATATATAATATGTAAAAAAATTATGGTGTACTGGTGTCATTACAGTCACCAAAAGAAACAAATTATGCAACAACTTTTTGGCACTTCCTCTCCCATAGAAATAAAGATCTTAAGTACAATGTCGCAACGATCAACATATCAACTGGCACCGGTGAGAAGAGACATGGCCAAAACCCCAACAACTAAAATTGTGAGATTCTGGCATTTCCCTTGTCGGTTTATTCACCTCATATGACAAGATTATTTCCTACTCCCAAATTCTCCCAAGTCACCCTTATACATGACCGGAAGTATTTGTTTGATTTTTCTTTTCCCTAAGCCAGCACTCCGTGCAGATTTGCCGGAAGCAGCGGTCCCTCTCCAACCAACCGCACCACAGACCGGCTCCTGTTAAGGTGGGGTACAGTTCGTTGCTTTTGTATTATCATTGAAGACGATACAGAGCTGCTTGATAACAATCCTAGAAATAGCATTGCTTCAATACTTTTTCAACCGTATATATAATAAATACTATATTCGTAACACTCAAAATGCCCTCTCGTGGGACTTCCTCACTGATAATCTGTGCCCCTTTAAAAACCCTTTGTGTCTTCATATGTACCCATATTAGTACATGTTTTTGTATGTCTGCGAAGATAGTCACCTCATGATTTGTGCATAGTTATCATAAGCCATTCATGTGATCATCCGGTGGCCCCCCCTCCCCCCCCCCCCCCCTCCGCCCACCTACTCTCATGATCTCCCACGAAAAAGATCTCTTGAACTGTCCTCCTCCTTCTAATCTCTGGAAACTTCTTTCTGTACCATATATTATATACAATATAACTGTATATAGATGGTCGTTCTTATCATAATAAGTTTTTAATAAGTGACCATGTGCCTGTCTATTACAATTTGCATGTATGCTTCCCTCGCAGGTAGAACAATTCGAGCTCTTGTAGAAGTTGGATATAGAGAGATGGAAATGAATCATTTAAAAGTAAGAGCTAAAGACTCCAGTGACAAACTTGAATGAATTATACGGAGAATGGAAGAGAAGATAGCGTAAATTTGCATTGAACAATATGTAGTTGTTGTGTTTTTACGTTTTACTTTCAAAATGCCTGTGGAACTGGCTTGGGCATATATCCTAATACAGTTTATTGTTCAATAAAACACCGGGAAAAACAATAACTGATCCCTGGCAATGCAGACCATACGAGCTAACATTTTTTTTCAGGCCATGTGGGGTTAGGTGGGAGGTAATTTTAACATTTCCCTTTAGTCTGTAAGCGATCACCTATCCTTTCAATCGTTAACAGAAGAGATCCTTTTCGGTCGGGGAAACGACCATGAGGGCGCTAGTGGGAAAAATTTTTTCACTGAAAGGTTGCTGCTTATTAATTGAAGTGCTCCCTTCCTGGGCTGCTGCGTCATGCTGCCCATTATGTACATTGCTGCAAGGTATCTGCTAATTTTAGTTAACATAAGAAAAAATCTGCTCAATTTCACAAATCACCCCATTTTGCATTTACTATTACATCTCTCGTGATAGCTGAAGTTTCTTTTTCCATGTTTAAATTTTTTTAGAGTGCCATTGTATCATTTTGTTTTTATTATGAGGACTTGGCAATGTTATCTTTCTCATAAAACAAACCAACATCCATTGCAATTTCTCTTAACATATTATCACCTTGCTGTCAAGAACCGTTTTGTTTTCCTACTCTTTGCAAGGAGACCACTAACTTGTACTGACAACTTCGAGCAAGAATATTATAGTTCTAATATTTTGCTAACATTGAGGATTTTGCATATTATTCCAGTCAATTCGTGTAAAAGCCACAATAATTTGAGCTCCATAATTGCTGCCAAATTGCTACAACTGAACTACCTACATTGTGAACTGCTTTCATTGTGTTCCTGCTGATTTTCATTTCTGCTAGTCATCACATGCCAGGAACAGTTTTGATTTTTGTTCTTGTGACCTTATTTTGTCCAATTTCTCTCAGTTTTCTAGGGTGGAGTGGTTTACTTGTCTCGCTGCTAACCAAGACAAAACTCAATCAGTATATAGAATATTCCGACCTAGTCGCTCACCAAGCAATCTAACTGGAATACTATCTTGAATATAGCCGAAGAACTAAGAAAAAACTGATGCAACCATTGGAGTCACTATATCGAGCTCTTTGATGATATATGTTGTATCAATTTACATGAAAATTGCGGAGAAATATGAAGGAGATATTTTTAGGCACTGTTTTTAAATTTTACATTTGTGCACATTGCTGTAGATTAGACATTTAGCAGTTTACTCCCAAAAAATAATAACAGTTGAAAAAAAGGTTCTTTGATTTGTGACCCTGTTCATAAACATATTGAAACAAACACCAGAAAAAAAGTAATTTGGGCTCAGCAACTAGCTGCAGTTTTGAGTGTTGTGAGGTAGTAGAGGAACTATGTGGATTGAGGTTACCTGCCTAAGTGGGAATGCGATCAGCGCATGAAATTCACCCCCAAAGGCCATTCACACATCCAAGTGGGCAATAGCCACTCGCCTTACCACCACACCTAACGCAGTAATCTGCTGAATCTGTATTGTATACTCGCACTCCCCAACCTCGCCTCTCCATCTGCTCATGATGAACTCCACTAATTCTTTTATCACATAATTACATTAACACTATGCATTCCTTGTGGTGTTTGTGTGGCGGGGGTTATATACTGTCAACCCAACAATTTACCAACCTGGGAATGAACTATAAGGTCAGTGGAAGCGTGGAACATGACGTTTGGAAATTATGATGCCTTTTGAATAAATATGAGGGAAATCCACCCCGCAACTACTATCAGTACGAGACAGTGAAATGAAATTCAATGCAAAACCTTGTCACATGAATGGTGAACATGATCAAATAAGAGTTCAACAGGAATTCAAAACACCAAACTGCAAAGGAATGACTAGATTCAAGCATATACCACTTTGAATGAAAATCCATCAGCAATTACTGTGTCAATTCAGGGTTCCGCAGTCATGAAAAACCTGGAAAAGTCATGGCATTCACAATGAAAATCCAGGCCTGGATAGGTTTTGAAAGATGTTGAGTCATGGAAATTCATGCAAATTTTTCATGAATGATGTTGTGACTTCCTCACAGCCTGTTTGCTTGTTGCTGACTTGGCTCTTTTGTTGGATGTTCGGTTGAGAATTCAGTGCGAATTCATAGAGAAGGTCATGTGAAATCCTTTCTTTTGTCATGAAGAAGTCCTGGAAATTCCTGGGAATTGATGCCCAGAATCTGTAGGAACCATGTTAACTTAGAGGCGGAATTTAATTTGGTCTTCCTTTGTGACATCATTAAGCCTAAACTAATTACTGTAACTAAGACCCCAAAACGATATAGTTTGAAACTTCAATTTTTATTAAGCAGGGTTATGAAAGGATGTTGTTACCATCTATGCAATGTTCAAACGATTCAGTTTAATACACTAGTCCATTGAGACCTAATATCACTATCACTCACACGTACACCTCTGTAATCACAGCACAGGCTTCCTTATATATCTCTCGCTCTGCTCATGAGTAACGGTTCATAACTATCTTCCCTTCCCAATGATATTTTTCATCAATTTCCATAGCATTTCGTGTTTGCAGGCATTACCCATGGTGCGGCCCCTCCATGGTTATATCTTATACTAGTAACCAGATTGGTCCTTCCTGGGTTTTGAGAAGTAATCCAACAAACATTCTTGAGTCCGGCAAGTCATTCAGTAACCATAGATAGCTACATCATGCACGTACTGTTTTGATATCATTCCAAAAGATATCCTTACACTGGCTGCTAACAAAAAATAGGTTGAGTTGCTTGTCTCTGATTTTGGTAGAAAGAGTCACACTTTATGAAATATATCATTTGTTCATTAGTAACAACTGACATTTTGTGGTGAGATCCATTAATAGGTTTATATACTAGAACGATGGTGTGAATATATTTCCTTGAGCTGCGTTGTCCATGCACACGGGCGAGCGAGTAAAATCGCTCACTATGGACTTCTATAAGACCCCCATTTCCATGCACGGTCATGTAGGGATTCTACCCGCCCGCTTGCCACGTAATATTTAATTTCTGTTGATTTCCCTGTATCTTACTGGCCGTAGCAGTATAGTGCAGTGGTTGATAACAACTTTATGTTCAACTCATATGTTTCCAAACAACCCGTACTGTTTCAACACTCTTGAATAATCTTAATTTCTATGGCGGGACACCTATCTCAAAAAACATAAACATAAACTTGCATGTTTAAACCTTGACTTATAAGTATATGCTAATTAAAATCTCCAAACTGTCAATTTTGAGGTTCATATATTTATGTCCTATCATTCACATGCTAGAACCATGGTTCAGAGAAATGGAACACAGGTGTTTCAGTTCAACACATTATCATCTGGTGTTCACAAGTGGGGGGAGGTGCATGATTATGGTTTACAACGCAGCACCTGCCCGGCTTCCCCCATCCGCGTGCATGGGAACGGTTCCTCACGAGTGCCCTCACTGCCCGGCCACCCGCGTGCATGGAAACACTGCCTCAGCATTGACTAGTTAACGGACAGTTTCATCCTGATGGTAAACTGCACACAACTAGCAATAAAAAGAACGCAATTCAAAAGAAAGAAGAAGAAACATAACCACTTTCGTGAGACTGTAGTGGTTACCAAGTCTTGGTAGTAGGCAGGATTTCTGTGGGAGTAAATGTTTGTCTCATTCAACCTTGTTCAGGATTTGGACATAAGGGTACCTCATTGTGTACCTGTCTGTCTGTACATCCATCTATCTGTAGGTATGTTGTGCCTCACAGTATCTCCTGAACCCGAATTCCCCTAGTGCTGAATTTGGTTGGAGGTGCATATTAAACATTCTCTCGCAGCTCCAAATACTAAATTGAATTGAATTTGCAGACAATCGGCATTTGGAAAAAAGTTTGTCGTAATTGAAAACAATGAAGTGAACATGACGGCATTGTTATGTAGTAAAGTAGTCTCAGTTGCACATTGGCCAATTTGTTGATTTTCAAGAATTAGGTGGGATATGTCAACTTCAGTGCTTGATCAATTGAACAGCCAGTCGCATCATGAGGGTCATTCTCATGACTAATTTGATTAATTGTAATTTGCATGATTTGATAGGCAATTTGTCTGATGTACAAATGTGTGGCAGTCATATTGGTTTTAGTTACTCAACCATGCAGCTGAGGAGCTAATATTTTCTGTGCATGTCATCTGAGCTATCAAGGGTCATCGGGATTTGTTTGAAAAAATGAGATCCAAAGTCCTGGTAGGTTCAATTGCACAATGTTCCGGGAATACATGAGTTGTTTCCTTTCTGTTGAATTGGTTAGAATTAAATTTGGCGTTATTATTGGGGCCAAATACAACAAATTTATCATCAAGATTGAGGTCAAGGTTATATAGAGGTAATTTTGGCTGAATGAAATGGTTTCATTTGACAGTAATATGAACAAATTGCTCTTACACAATTGATTGACTTGGACACATATAATATTAGTATTACCATTAAACCACTTGATATATATTGGGTAGTTAGGAAAGGAAATTGAGGTCAAAGGTCGATTAGGGGGCAAGTTCAAGCCTTTTGTTTGAGCCGGTTGAGTGGTTGCTACTCCTATTGAATGGATTGATGCTAATGAAAGGGTTGGTCAGTGAATAATTAAATAATGCTAACATATGAGTTGTTCAGGAATTTAGGTCAATGTCATCCAGGGTCAAGCTATGCTATTTTGTTTAAACAGTTAGTGGCAGTATGTCATTGATTAGTGGTACATTTGGGGTTTTCTCAAATTTAGAAGGTACTATAGAGGCCATTCCAGCAAATCTGTTGGACAGTCCAGTGGTTTCTGCTCCTATAGAATGGATGGTGGCCATGAAGGAAAGTTGTGAACAGTATTATCATCAACCTCTGTTACCAAATAGGGTGTCAGGAATTGAGTTCACAGGTTGCTAGGGTCATTTCGACCATTTGTTTGATTCGTCAAGCAATGTCTACTCCGACAAATTGGGTGGGAGGATGATTATGAAAGATGGTCAGTATTAACATTGACTGGGTCGATGAGGTTTTTTTCTGAAATTATAGGTCAAAGGTCATCCATGGGTCATTTTGGTAGTTCTGCTTTGTCATGTACACTCATAAATTGCTGCATATGTATACCTCATGCCGACTTTGAAAGTTGCCTCAAATTCAAGAAACCCTGACAGATATCATTCAAACAAAGTGAAAGTGACTTACATCACATTAGACTAAAGGAATTGGTTGGTGAGCTACTGTGAATTTGCATGTTTTGTGTGGTCATCATTACTGTCCTTCAAACCTGAGATTCTGTACCGCCTGGTAATATCTGTCCAAGTATTATAGATGGTTGTCAGACCAGTGAGTCTCCGGAATCGTATGTACTACACATACCTACCTTGTCAGTATTACAATGGAACAACGCCACTACCAAATTGGCTTTGAGATGCTATGACCTGTCTCGTTGCCCAAGCAGCAACCAGGTCAAGGCATCCAGTTATTTGGGTTCTATCGCATATTTATCGTCACTTGATCCAGCTACCGGTGTAAAATATTTGACATCTAGTAATATGAGTTATTAAGGTGGCTACAATATTATTCGTTTCAATAGTCACGCCTAGTGCTCTACTGTGAATATTCCTTAATTAGAAAAACAATTGAAAGGGGGGGGACACCCCCGCACCATTAAATTACCTTTTCTCTCATCTCCCATATGAAATAGGCTGAGAAATATTCATGGAAATTACCTAATTGGGTAGTTGTCTTGTCTTGTCTGAGTCTCGGTTACTATGGCAAACACCAAAAAACCTAGTGGTTATCACTGCATAGGGGACCAGCACACAAAGGCACAAGCTATTGAAGAGTCAGCGTTGGAGATGATGATGAAGATTTACACCATCACAGAAAACACCACAGGACTACGTAATTTCTGCAAGTGAGACCAGATGCCATTCCAATATGGAATGTTCTGCTGCCAACATGCCCACTGAAGCTGTATTAAGAATAAACATGTTATGTTAAGTCCATCCTGAGATGATGTGTGCGATAAGCTAGTCTGTAAATCCACAAAAATCAGGAACCGGTAAAGCCAATATATGTCGTTATGGAATTATGAAAAGCAGCTTGAGTCGATTGCATTGCGCCTCTCCTGCAAAGTAGGCCCGGCCAGGAAGATGTTGCAGGAGCCCGGCGACACTGGGATTGACCGACTGTGATCCTGCCAAAACAATCTGGCAGCTCTGCACTGAACAATTTCCAGCTTCTTAATGTAACAGCTTTGTATGGGATCACAACTGAGGAGCTATATTCCAAACAGGGACGTACCAGTGAGACTTATAAGCAATGTCTTTCATTTTAGTATCACCAGTGTCATTACAGATGTCTAAGGAATTGATTGAGGATCGTGTAAGCTTTACCAACCTATATGGTTTATAGAGTTGCCCATGAGAGCTTTGAAGTGATGGTTACTCAAGATAGGGGGATGTTCTTCACCGAGTGCAAGGCGGAGTATCGTCAATTACATATTGGACGGTACAACTTGCCCTCTTGTTGGTGCAATATCATTGAATTGAATTTGATTGCATTCAGGATCGATCTGCCAAGTCTTACTCCATTGCGAAAAAATATCCAGATCTTGCTGGAGCCATATTAACTGTCAGTGATGCCATTGATGGTCCGCGTTAGAGTAGCGTCATCCGCAAACATTCTGATAGTGGGTGCTTATAACAGTCGGAAGTCTTGAGTACAGAGAGAACGGCAGTGGACCTAGTACTCTACCTTGTGGGACCACTGATGAGACAATTCCAAGAGACAACTTCACACCATTTATGACAACATGTTGGGTACGGATGGTTCCAAATTTTTTTTTTTTGAATTTATCCAAGTGTTGAATTGACCCCACTAATGCTGAGTCGAAAGCGTATGAGCCAGTCGCTTGTGTGGAACCTTGTCAAAGGGTTTACTAAAATCAGTTAAAACAAATCTGTCTGAGCCCCGTGCAGTATAGATTCTTTGATAGATCATTGACAGTTATAGCCAGGTGTTGACTCCCTCAGCAATTTGCCACTGGCGGGTTACTTTTGGACCTTGCCACAAGTTTTTTTACAAGTCTTGGGAAGGTATTTCACAGTTTAGAAAAGAACATTGATCCCGACCATTAAAATGTGCAGTTCTGATATAAAGAAAGAATTAAAAAAAAACAAGGAAAACGGTCAGGAGACTAGAAGTAATTTGGGTAACAACTTACAGATCTAGTGTTGATAGGTATAGGACAGGCTATAAGTATTTGTTAAAATGAATTTCTTTGCATGCTGCGTTTGAAGTGATGTACAATCCCAAATGGTTTGCAAGATGTAATATAGTGAGTCTCTCAAATGGGTGTATTGCAATGAATAATCACAGTTACACAGCTGTGTGTTGTGGACAATTCTTCAACTCGGTGTTTCTTTGGAAAAATGTCTCATATTATTGGCTGAGTGTATATGAAGTGTCAAACTTTTCACAAAAGGTGTAGTGCAAGTTAAGATTTCATCACCATGGGTATGTAGGAGTGTCAAACGTCACAAAGGTAGGTGTGAATGACTTTTCAGTGACCATGGGGTGTGTATGGGCAGTTTAACACTTTTCACAAAGGTATGTGAGGTGACATTCTGCACATGGTTATGTAGGATATGTCAAACTTTTCACAAAGGTATGTGTGAGGTGACAGATTTCACCACATGGGTGGATATGAGTTTGGCAAACTTCTCACCAAGGGATATGTGAGGTGACATTTTATCACATGGTGTGTATGAAGTGTCAAACTAGCTCCAAAGGTGTGTGGGGATGACATTTTTCAATCACCATGGTTGTGTATGGCGTTTCAAACTTTTCACAAAGGTATGTGTGAAGTGACATTCCATCACAGGGGCATGTATGAGGTGTCAAACTTTCCACAAGTGTGTGTGAAGTGACCTATTTCATCACAGGGGGTGTATGAGTGTCAAAACTCTTCACAAAGGTATAGGAAATGACATATTCACCTGTCCACCCAGGATCGCGCCTATGTGTGTCCATGTAATATATCTGTCTGTCTTGTCTTATATACTCGACCACATTATGACTCATAATAACTGTAGGTAAGCTAGTCTAATCGGCTCACAACCAGTTCATCCTTATTAGTTTCTCTCCAGGCCCTGTTATAGAGCCAGTGGCTTTAGTTCTTATAAGGTGGCCATGTGTATTATATCTGTCTGTCTGGCTGTTGGACATATACCAAGACAACATGTGACTCGTCATCAGCCTGTTCACCTCCCTCATCATCTGACCCCCCCTGGTAAGTATCCATCGTCTTTCCTGGCTCTCCTTTTTTCCTCTTTATTTCCTCGTCTACTTTGGTATTACTGTAGAATAGCACGTTTTGTCTTCAGGGTAGTTGGTGGAGGCAACTGAATTAGATATCTCCAGACTGGCGGAAAAAACAGTATAATACCCAGTTCGTTGAACCATTTCTTTTCCTACTAATGCTCCGTCCATTTATCGTGAAATACGACTTTCCCACTCGGGAAATTGCATTCCATAAAGGTTGTGGAATTCAAGATGGTGGCCTCCATGAGCAAAATTGAGAAAGAAAATGTATGTTGCCCACGCTGAAGAGATCCTTATAATTGGGTCCACATTGTCCGAGAAATAGAATATTCCTAAATATCAACAAAATCTAAGGAAGATATTCGACAATTTGAGCATTCACGGCAACCTTCAGAAATTGGGAGTTTAACGGGAACGTTAGGCATGTTACTGGAATCTGCCCGTTGGCAAAGGATACAGTGAATGCTCTTCGAATGTTCTCATCTTTAAGTTATCGACCTGAATTATTCATTTCGCCGGAATATTTTTATTCAGCTTCATGTTCAACTCAGTTGGGGTTGAACGTCCACCCTCTTGGATTACTTGTGGGAGTCAAGGCAGTTTTTTCACTTCAGTTCACGACCGTAATTAATTACAGTTATGTGCAAATGGAAAGCTTCCCGGTCATGATAACGGTTATCACGGTGATGGAAAGTGCTAGAACCCATTGCATGAACCAGTGTTCATACCTAAATGGGCTCAGTCAACATCTTCCCACTGATGTTCTCTTACAGAGGTTTGCAATAAACCTTGAGGGTTAGTGACATAATTTTTCCACTGTAGTCAATTATCTGGAATTAGAGTGTGCATGTTAGCATGTTATGGGCATTTTTGTTTGAATGGACATTGTAGGAAACCACTGCCAGTAAAAGAATCCCATGGATTATACATGCAAAGAAAACTAGGTGGGGTTCGCAACTGTGGGCTAGAGCAGTTTTGGTGATAACGAAAGCGTTATGAAAAAGTAGCAAAAAAGTGAGCCTGGTATTTGAGCTAAGTTGAACAGAATCACTTTTTCTGCCACTCGGGGATGTTTCACGAAGTCTTTGTGAATAGGACTGCAGAGTGTATAGACCAGCAGTTAAACACACTGCTAACTATGACGTTGTGGCCCACTTACACTACCATGATTTCGATCCTGCATGTTGATGTTCAAATATTAAACAGGCTTTATACTCATTGTCATGCCAGCTTATTTAACAGCTGAACAAAATACGTATGTTGTTTCAGGGTTTCTTGTTTTTTTTTTTTGCTGTGTTCTTAACCCTTTCTTGCGTCTTTGGTGAGAATGGTTTGCTATTAGGCTTTGTGTAGAGTCCTCAAAGATTTTCCAATGAAAGAAAAAAACCTCCTTTCTTTTTCTGGACAAATTCTTGGTCATTCCCCTCTTTTTGTCTTATGGAACCCTCAATATCATTCCTTTAATTCTTGTGAGATCCGGCCTGAGGAAAAAAAAACCTTGCCGCTGGAAAATACTACCCTACAGCTGCCTAGCAGGCCAGTTTTGTCTGTTTGATACTGAAAAGGCAAAACATTGTGCAGAGGGATTTCGCAGAAGTTCATTCCATAATAAGTTTGTCGTTTGCACAAAATTGAGTATAAATGTATGCAGGAGGGGGAAACCTGTTACAAAATGTCATAATTAGAGAGGTGATATTCACGCAACAACTTGGAAAAATGGACTGTGCCATCTGTATGACTTCTTCACAACAAGCACTGGTTCACGCATTTATTAAAATTATTTGGTATCGACTTACTATAGGGGATACCATGACCTATATGGAATTGCATTGAGTTTTGGACGCCGAACCTGTTACCATGATAACTCGACCCCACTGGATGTATGAAAGTCATACTTGGTATTTGGACATAATGAGTTAATGAATCCCTAGTGTTTTGAAGTCAAGGGTCATCTAAGATCACAAGAGGTCAACGTCGGAAATTCCTGTCAATACGTTAAGTCCAAAATGCCTGGCCCGATCTGGTTGAAATGTGAGTGCAGCTTTTCTTATGGGAAGTATGAGAACTCTATTGTTTTTGGGTAGACTGGGGCCGTTTGGGGGGAAAAATGTGATATTGTGAAAACTGTGTATTTTGGGTAACTTTAGCTGTTAACAAAGACTCATTTATGGATGTGTCATAATTGGTATGTAAGTCCTCATAATGAGTACTCCTTGATGATCCCTACTGTAAATCTTGTCAGCATGTGGAGTTGACAACGCTGATAAATCAGGATAGTCAAGGAATCACTAAGTCTTTGGCTGTTTTCTGGTCCGTTTTGACGTCAGGCAAACACGCTTGTGACATTTCTTTATTTACTTGACGTCAGAGGCAAAGGGAATCTATGAATTTCCATCGACAATGTGTGGGTTGAGCCTAAGTCTGTTGAACGAGTTAACTCAACCCCCTTGGATAGATTCAATTTTATACTGGGTATATGGGGGGGGATTCCCATAATGAGTAAATGATCACGCTATTGTTTTGGGGTCAGGTCAAAGGTCATCTGAGGTCAAGAAGGTCAAAGTTTGAAATATGGAATCGATAGTTCAGAGCCTAGCCCATCAGGTGAAATTCGGTATAGCTTTGTTATGGGAGTTAAGGAACCCTTATGTTTCTGGTGGACTGGAGCCAGTCTTGGGAGGAAACAGGGGAAATTTGTGAAAAATTTCTATTTTGGCCAACATTAGCTGATGACAAGACCTCATCGGCAAGATGTAGTTCATACTTGGTAGTGACGCTTCCCTATTTTGAGTACCTACAATGAATTTTCCATTGTAACTCTTACAAGCTTAGCCTCAACGAATAACACACACCACACCCACCGCAATACACAGGCTCAGTCAAGGAATCACTGTGCCTTTGGCTTCTTTTCTGGTTTCACCATTTAGAGTCATGTTCATGGGTTGTCGTTTTTACCAGTCTCCTGATAAATTCGGTCAGCTGTGAATATTTAGTAGTGATCAATGGTAAATAAATGTTGAGGGTTCTGTGATAATCAAATGTACCCATTTCCAGGCTCTTAAGTCACCGTTGCCCCTAATTCAGCTGCTTTTTGTGTAGGGGGGCCTGAATCTGTTTCACTTCCCTTTTGGTATCGCTCAAATTTAACCCACCTTCTTGCATAACCTTATGGTCACGCAGCCACGATCCGCAGAGCCCACACAGCCCTCAGCCACACACCATGTCAAAAACGGAAGCGTAAGTGTTTCAGTTTGCCAATAGTGAGTGTGCTGACAGTGCACCAAACCCTCAACATACACAAGTTGTAAAAAACATACATGCACCAAGGAGTGTGCTAGTGATCAACATACACCAATGTTGTATAAAAAAAAATACATGCACACTACAAAAACTAGAAAATGTGACCACTTGAATAATTTGAGGAAGTGTTGTGAAAAGCTATGCTGGTTTGAGCTATTTTGATTGGCCATTCATTATACTATCCATCGGCACTTGTGCATCTGACGGGCACATTTCGCCAGGCCTTTGACAGGTGGACCAAAAATTGAAACAAGTTCACGACCACTGGGCAATCTTTGACCAAGAGGTTGGAGGTCAAAGGACATCTCGGGGGGCACAAGAGGCAAATTGTGCCAACATTCCAAAATGTCTTCATCCTAAAGGCTCATTAGACTCCTGACAACCCAACCCTCCCATGTCATCATTTTCCTGGGACTGGTCCCACTGACCCACGTACCAGCTACTGGTACTCAGATTTTCGTGCACGTCAGAGTGAGAGAGTACACTCTGGAGCCGAAAAAGACCCTGCTATATTCTCACCGAACAAGGCGCCAAGGCGTGTGGTTGAGGGAACTGTGAGGTAAACTTGGATCCAACTTAGGACATATTTGACATGTGAAACGTCAAGGTCAAAAGGCATTCACGTGGCACAATAGGCCATTGTGTGAAATGCGATTCGGCTCCAGTTGGTCATGTATGGGCGTCGATCAAAAACTTCGAAAACCAAGGTCATTGACCATGGGAATCTTTGACGGAAGAGAGTTCAAGGTCACGTTCAGGCCTAATAAATTGTGATGGGGGAGTATAGTACTATTGATTTTGGTATAGAACAGGGGTCATTTTTGGTAACATAATGAAATTTTTTGGGGGCAAAATTTCCGTGTAAGTACATCAACTCGCCCTCTGGAAGGATGAAGTGTAACACTTTCTCGCGATCAACAGACGTGTTCGACTTCACTCCACAATCTGTCCGATGAAAACCCGCCAGCGTCACCTAACTTGTTTATCTGCGCTGGGACGGCAGACTACTACCAACACACACATTATGGGTCATGCTGCTAGCTGGGACCTCCCGAAGCAGCCTAGACGCACCATTAGAGACGACCTCCGAGCAATATATGTACTACACCCCATTTTTTTTTGAAATTAATAGTTGTAATTCATTGAGGATATTTCATTGAAATAAGTGGCTGTCTATATTTGCATCCGAATTCAGTAGTTGTGATGAATTAGGAATGGACTGATATGGCTGACTCCTTCCAACTATTATATTAGCCTTATAATGCATCATGCAGTTGTTAGGTCTTGGACGTGGGAAGCGAATGTAATGACAAAATCTGTTTCAAGAAGTATGCAACATTCATGCAGGACTAGGTCATGATCACAAAACATGCTGACATTCGCAATAAAACCATTGGAATAGTTTGGTTCACAAAGTGTTTCAAAACAGTGTTTGTGGGAGTTGATGCATAATTTATGGAAAAAGTGCAGCAAATCATGTTTGTGGGGGCCGACGCTCCCAAACTGGTTTTTCAGTTTTTGCTAACCCGAGCTGGCCCTAAGCAAAACATTCTCTTACCCAATATTTGTTGTTAGGTTTGTTGGCAGCCCGCCTGTGTCTGGTCCTTTCTTGGTTAGTCGGTTCCTACACCCCCCCGCCAGGCCAACCTATTGCCTTGGTCCTTGCGGTCTTCGCCCAATAGATCCTATCATCACTCCGCGGCCGCGCGCGCTCCGACTATTGAGCTTACATTTGTGTGGAATCGTGTTCTTCCGACTATTCTGTGCCGGGTGAGATTCGAGCAAGACCGGTATATGATTTCCCGGTGGCACCCCCCCCCTATTTCGGCACCCCCCTGTCTCCTAGTTTGACCATCACTGTCTACATCAGCTCGGGTTCTCTATCTGTCAGTCGATTCACCCTGGTTTGTCTTTCCCAGTGGTCATTGTTCTTCTCCTTGATTTTCAGATCATCCCTGTCTCCACCTACTATTACATCACCTTACCACTGTCCTCCCTACGGGACACTGTCACTCTGTGTTCCCTCCTTGTCATGCCTTTTTGATCACTAGACCCCACCTTCCTCTGCCCCTCCACTTCACTCCGAGACCCTATACGCACCTCCCCCCCCCACTTTCTCGTCCTCTTTTTTCTGCGCACCGCCCCTCCTTTGGCGATCGCCAGCACTTTCCTTTCCCTCTCCTTCTGGATGTGGTCTTGGGGTCGCCGTCCCCAGCTCATCCTTTCCCACCCACCACAACCCAATCCCCCGGCCCGAAATTCTATTTGACCCACTCTTAGCGGGTTGACCCCCCGTCCCCAGCGCTAGCGCAGTACCATCTGACTCTATTTTCCTTTGTGCCCCTCGAACTCACCGTCACCACAGACAGCCCACCGCGCACCGTACCCCCCAACCTGCCCAACACCCCACATCGGCAGAAGCCCCCCCCCCAACGCGCCTCCTCTCATCCCCCCTCGCCCCCCCCTACGTGACCCCGCTTATTGTCCTTGCCCCGTTGTGCGTGGGGCCCATTTGTGTCTGTGCCCAGTGCACATAGATCTCCCCCCCCTCCTTGTGCCCGTTACTTCCTCCAAATGAGATGTACCCCACCCCCCACCATACATAAGACGCTGACGCCTCCCTCTTTAAGATCCCCATGCGTTTTCCGCTGTTGCGCCCCTTGCCCTTGCCGTGTCCTGTGCATGATAGTGGCGGTGTTTTTGCTGGCCTTCCTCTTCCCCACCCTGTTCCACTCCCTCCTTCGGGATATCACTATGCCCGGCCCTCCCTTGTTCTTTCTCACACGACCCTGCGTGTCTACATTGAATGTGTGCATAGGCCGCGCCCGCCCCGCCCACCCATTTGTGGGCCCTAACCATCCCCCTGTGATGTCATTTTTTGCGCCTCGATATCGCCGCACGCCCTCTTGCCCCTCCTCGCCCTCCCTCTTCTTTCTTTCCATCCTCCCCCTGTTTCTCCTCTCTCCTGCACCGGCCTGCGCCACCCTACTCCCTACCAGCTGGGTTTCGTGACACCCCTGTTGATCTCAACTGCAGTTCCTTTGGCCACTCCATATACCACACTAACAGAACACATCAATCGACTGAGACCAGCTGCACCTTCCCCGCCCATCCATCGACCCGCAACATTGTCGGCCCTCCCCCTCCGCGTCGGGTCACAAGCTCGCAAGCCACCCCTTCTTACACCCCCCCACTGCCGTTTTGTGTCGCCCTCGCGTTGGCAGGCCGAGATCCGCCCCTTCTTAACATCTCAAACACACATCAGACTCTGTTCCCCCTTGTGCTGGTAATGGCCCCCCGCCCCCAAAACCACCCCAAGTCCTCCTGCTTGCCCGTCAAAAAACCCCCCCACCCCCCCCCCACCCCCCCCTCCACGCATACCCACCCCTCAGCCCCCCTCACCCGACCATCTCATCTCCGCCGGCCCCTTTGCCCCCCTCTCGTCCATCACCGCTCTTCGCCACCGCTGCTTGTTTTTAACGCCCCGCCGCGTCCCTCCCACGCCAGTGCCCCAGACCCCTGCCCACACTAGTGTCCACACTCCCCCTACCGTAAACGTCCCTGGCACCCCACAACCCCGACGACGCACCACCAACCAACAACCACCAACCCCGCCCCGCCCACTGCCCCCCCCCCCAGACCCCCCGACCCACCCCCCCCCGAACAGCCCCACCCCGCCAATAAGCTTTCACCACTCCGTTCCATCATCCCGCACTCCCCTTCGCAGGACCGCCCGTCTACTTGGCCTTTTTCCCCCCACGGCCCCCACTACATCACCTCCACTCCCGTCGTCTCCCACGTATGTCCCCCCTCCCTGACCAGGCTACATCAAGTCTTTTCTACACCCCCAACCCCCCCCCCCCTCGCGACCCGCTACCCGAGCCCCCACCCCCCCCCCACACCGGACGGACACACCAATACTATCACACACCCCCCCCAAGCCCCCAGCCGCCCACGCCTGAGCACTTTTCCCCTTATTCGTCTACCAAATGTGCTGCACCAAAGGCATGAACAAAGATAGAAACAAGCCGTGTTCTTTCTCCTTCCGCTGGTCTCTAAGGCGACAACCGCGAAGTGGACTTCCGAGTGTCCTCCGTATGTCACCCCAAACTATAAGACACCGCCCGACCAAAAACCGGCCACCACACCCCACCTAGCCCAACCCACCCGGGCGGCTTTCATGCACAACACCCCGCGGCCTGTCCTTGCGGCGGATACATTGCGCCACCCAACCACAGGGACAACCCACTTGACCAAAACCCCACCCATCTCCCTTCGACCACCAAACTGGGTGGGTTGCTACTGAAAGGCGAACAAAACCAGCGCAACACACACCAGTCCCCACCAGTGCGTCTCCCCCGCTTGCCACTGTTCACAACCGCGCCACTCCCCACCAAACTCTGCCCCGTACGTTCCCCGCACGCGCACACACAACAGCCCCCACCCCACAGCCAACCAAACCGACCAACACCCACCACTGGCCCTACCGCCCTTCCTGTGCACACAAAAACACACAACAACCAAAGTTCACAACTACAGACCGCACACCGCAACACCCCCATGATCACCCAACAATCACTGCGGACTACACCATGCCCTTCGCCTACACTCCAACTGGTGGCCGCGTGGGTTTCTGGACCCAGGCCAAACCAACACCCACAACAAAAACACCCAACCAAACAGTGCATCTCTCCCACACCTCACTCACATCGAAGACGAGTATGACGGACTGTCCTATACGCCGCCAAACACCCACCCCCAAAACAACTATGCTGTTGTTCCATGGTGCGCACCAGCGTCGGTATCGCGTAGAAGCCAAGAGACAAAACGTAGCTTCCCGCACAAGCGCCCCCACATCCCCAGAAAAAGACCATCTGAGACCCGAAACTGCCCCCGTACGGCTCACCCCAACCACAAAACAGGTTAATTGGGCCCCAGACAACACACGAAAACTAAGCTCATATTCATGCTCCTCTTCACTCTACGATCTCATTTATGAGCCTGTGAGGCTTTCATGCTGTTATTTTCTTACTTTTGCCAAGGTCTGTGGTGTTGTCTGTTGTTGGATTTCACAGTTGGTTTGACCACAAGGCCGAGTGGATTGCATAATATCTTCAACCCCTCACTTTCAGCTCCACCGCGCTCCTCCATTTCTAGGTGGATCGTGGTGGACGGCTGGCTCCAAGAGGAGCTGGTCTTCGAGAAGACAGATGTTGGGATCTCAGCCGACTGTTCCCCACTCCCTTTCGACCCAAACCCAAACCGTAACAACACCCCCAACACCCCAGCCCAACCAAACCGCTCCACAGAAGTCAGTCCAGGGTACCTCCAGGCGAGTAGTCAGAAACTTAGAAGGACCCAAGAGCGTGGGTATTGACCCAACACCCACAAAAAAAACCAGAACCCAGGGGGGTCATTTTTTGTGCACACCGATACCCTTCACCTTACCTATGGCCAACTACCTCAACTCTACCCATGGCCCAACCCCCAGGGCCAATCTTCAATTACCATTGGGCACAATCCCGTCACCCACCCTTGGGCCCAATCCCTTCACTTACCCTAGGGGCCCAATCCCTTCACCCCCCCTATGGGCCAATCCTTCACCCACCCCTATGGGCCAACAATTCACCCCACAACATATGGGCCATCCCTGAAATTACCCTATGGGCCCAATCCTTCCAAGTACCTATGAGCCCAATCCCTTCAATTACCTTGGGCCACATCTACTGGAAGCGAGACGCCAAACCAATCCACGTACTATGGGCCATCCATTCATTACCTATGGGCCAATCATCACCCCCACATATGGGACCCAGTCACTTAAATGACCCTATGGGCACAAATCCTTCACCCACCTATGGCAATCCCTTCACCCACCCTAAGGGCCCAAACCCTTCACTACCTATGGGCCCAACCCCTTCATCTACCCTATGGGCCCAATCTCTTAACTACCCTAGGGCCCAATCTCCTTCACTTACCCCTATGGCCAATCTCACTACCTTATGGGCCCATCCCTTCCACTAACCCTATGGGCCCAATCCTTGCACTACACTATCGGGCCCAAAGCCCTTCACCCACCATATGGGCCCAATCATTCACTTACCCTATGGGGCCCCAATCCCTTCACAACCCTATGGGCCCAATCCTTTCACAACACCTATGGCCCCTCCCTTCAATAAAACTATGGGCCAATCCCTGCACGTCACCTATGCGCAATTCTTTATCCTACCCTATGGCCCAATCCCTTCAATAACCATGGCCCAAGCACTTCCAACTCAAACCTATGGGCCATTCCCTCCACCTAACCCTATGGGCCCAATCACTACACCTACCCTATGGGAACAATCATTCACTACCTATGGGGCCCAATCACTTCACTACCTATGGGGCCAATCCCTTCACTACCATATGGGCCAAATCCCTTCACCCACTATTGGAACTTCCCAATCCTCAACCTACCATGATGGGACCATCACTCCACTCACCTATGGGCCCAATCCCTTCAACTACCCTATGGGCCAATCACTTCACCACCCTATGGGCCAACCCTTCATCTACCCTATGGGCCCAATCCCGTCACCTACCCATATGGGGGCCAATCCCTTACCCCAGATGGGACCAATCCTTCATCTACCCTATGGGCCCAATCCTTCCCTACCCTATGGGCCCAAATCTCTACCACCCTACCTTATGGGACCAATCTCTTCAATTACCTATAGGGCCCAACCCTTTCACCTCCCTATGGGCCCCAATCCCAATACCATTGTTGGCCCCTAACCTTCACCTACCCTATGGCCCAATCCCTTTCACCAACTATGGGCCCACTCTCTTCATTACCTATGGGCCCAACACCTCACTACCCTAGGGCCACACCTCCTCCACATACCCTAGGGCCCAATAACTCCACTAACCCGATGGAGCCCCCATCCCTTCATTACCCTATGGGCCAATCCCATTCACCCACTATGGGCCAATCCTCACTTACCCTAGGGGCCCAATCCCTTCACCAACCCTCTGGCCCAATCCCTTCACCGCCCATATGGGCCCAATCCCTTCACATACCCTATGGGCCCTACCTTCACCTGACCTATGGGCACCAATATCTACCCCTACCTATGGGACCAATCTCTTCAAGTAACTATGGGCCCAATCTCTTTCATCTACCCTATGGGCCCAACCCCTGCACCTTACCCTATGGGCCCAAATCTCTCAACTACAATGTGGATTCAATCCCTTTTCACTACCATATGGCCCCAATCCCTTCACCCACCCTAAGGGCCCAATAGATTCACCTTACCCTAGGGGCCCAAACCCTTCACATACCTATGGACCCAACCCTTCACCTACCTATGGGCCCATTATCTTCACCTACCTATGGCCCATACCCTTA
This sequence comes from Sclerodactyla briareus, assembly GCA_026419785.1. Lineage (NCBI taxonomy): Eukaryota > Metazoa > Echinodermata > Holothuroidea > Dendrochirotida > Sclerodactylidae > Sclerodactyla > Sclerodactyla briareus. The sequence goes on along the minus strand of JAODTK010005890.1, from coordinate 132,571 downwards.
CCATCCTATGGCCCAATTCCTTCACTACCTTGGGCCCAATACTCTGCACTTAACCCTATGGCGCCAAACCCTTCCCCTACACTATGGGCCAAACACCTTCACATACAATATGGGCTCAACCCCTCACATACCCTATGGACCAATCTTTGCACACATATGGACCCACCCCTCACTACCCTATGGGCCCATACTTTCACCTACCCTATGGCCCCAATCCCTCCATTATCCTATGGGCCAAATCCCTTCACCTACCCTTAGGGGACCAATCTCTTCACTTACCCTATGGGCCCAACCTTCACCTACCTATGGGGCCCAAACCCTCACCTACCCTTGGGCCAACCCATTCACCTCCCCTATGGGACCAACCCATTCACTTACCCTATGGGCCAATATTTTCACTTTACTATGGGCCAATCCTCACTTACCATATGGGCCCAATCCCTCACCGGTACTATAATGGGCCCAATTTCACATACCCTATGGCCACAATCCTTCATACCCGGTGTGCCCAATCCATTCACCTACCCTAGGGACCAACCCTTCACATACCCTATGGGCCCAATCCCGTCACCTACCCTATGGCCCCAATCTAACCTAACCTGTGGCCCCTAAACCCCTTCACCTATCTTATGGGCCCAATATCTTCACATCCCTAGGCCCCAATCCCGTCAACTACCTATGGGCCCAATCCTTTCAACTCCCTATGGGACCTAATCTCTTACGTACCTATGGGGCCCACCCCTCACCTACCATATGGTCCAACCCCTTCACCTAACCTATGGGCCCAATCCTTCCACCTACCATATGGCCCCAATTACCTTCCACCTACAATTATGGGCCACCAAATCCCCTTAACCTACCATATGGCCAATCTCTTCACTTGGCCCTAGGCCCAATCCCTTTCACCACCTATGGCCAATATCTTCACTTACCCTGTGGCCCAAACCCTTCACCTACCCTATTGGCCCAATCCCTTCCCTACGCTATGGCCTTCTTTCACCTACCCTATGGCCCAATACTCCACTTAGCCTATGGGCCCAACCTTCAACTACCCTGTGGGCCCAAACCCCTTCACGACCCTAGGGCAACAACCACCGCACCTACCCTATGGGCCAATCGTTCACTATCTATGGGGCCCAATCTGTCACCGACCCTATGGGCTCAATCCCTTCACCTACCTATGGGCCATCCTTTCACCTACTAGGGCATAATATCTTCATAACATATGGGCCCAACCACTTCACCGAACCTATGGGCCAATCTCTTCACGTACCCCATGGGACCAACCCCTCACCTACCCTATGGGCAACCCTTCACCTACCCTATGGGCCCAACTTCACATACCCTAGTGGGCCCAACTCTTCACTGAACCATATGGGCCCAACCCCTTCACATTACCTATGGCCCAACCCTTCATACCCATGGCACCAAACACCCTTCAACCCTACCCTATGGGCCCAATCTTTTAACCTACTATGGCAACCAACCCCTCAACTAAAACCATATGGGCCCATTTCTTCACCCTACCTAGGACCAATCCCTTACCTATCCTATGGGCCCAATCCTTCCACTACCTTAGGGCCCAAATCTCTTTCACTAACCTTATGGGCCACCCTTCACCTACCCTATGGGCCCAAACCGCACTACACGATGGGCCCAACACGTGCCCTACACTATGGGCACAATATCTTCACCTATCCTATGGGCCCAATTCTTCAACTACCATAGGCACCAATCCAGTCACATCCCTAGGGCCCCACCTTTCACCTACCCATGGCCTATTCTCTTCACTTAACCTCTATGGGCCCAACCCCTTCACCTACCTATGGGCCAATTCTGCACTTACCCCTGGGCCCCAACCCTTCATCTACCCTATGGGCCCAACCCCTTTACTAACATATGGGCCCAACCCCTTCACCTACCCTATGGCCCAATCTTCTCATAACCATGGGGCCCAAACCCTTCAACCTACAATATGGGCCCAACCCATTCAACCTTACCCTGGGCCCAATCCCTTCACATACCCTATGGGCCCAATCTTTTCACCTCCCTATGGACCCAAATACCTTCACATCATATGGTGCCCATTTCTCTTCAACTAACTAGGGCACAATCACTTCCCTATCCTATGGGCCCAATCCTCACCCTACCTTATGGGCCCCAATTTTCAATTAAACCTAATGGGCACAACCCTCACCGACCCTAGGGCCCAAACCCCTCCTTCACCCTATGGGCCAACCCTTCACTACCAACTGGGCCCAAATCTTTTCACCTACCCGATGGGCCCAATCCCTTCACATACCCTATGGGCCCAATCTCTTAAAACACCCTATGGAAACACCTCACACTCCATTCAACCTATTATGGCGCACAATCACTCATACCTTATGGGCCCAACTCTTCACTTAACCCGATGGGCCCAACCCTTTCAACTACCCTATGCGGCCCAACCCCTGAACCCTACCATATGGGCCAATCTTTTTCACTACCCTATGCACCCAACCCCTCACCCCTACCCCAGGGCCCAATTTTTCACCTACCCTTGGGCCCAATCCCTCACCTACCCGATGGGCCCAATCCCTTCACTTAACCCCTATGGGCCAACCCCTGCACCTACCCTATGGGCACAACCTTCACCTACCCTTGGGCCCAATCTTTTCACCTACCCTATGGGCCTAATCCCTTCACCTACCCTGTGGGCCCAAACCATCACATCACCCTATGGGCCCATCCCTTCACCTACCTATGAGCCCCAATATTACCACAATACCTGTGGCCCAACCATTTACTATCTTATGGGCCCAATATATTTCACTACCCTATGGTCCCAATCCCTCACCTACCTATGGGCCAATCCTTTCACCTACCCTAGGGGCCCAATCTTATTCATTAACCCTATGGGCCCAACCCCTTAACCTACCCTAGGTTACAACACCACTTCACCTACCCTATGGGCCCATCCCCTTCACCTACCTCATAGGCCCCAATCCCTCACTACCCTATGGACCAATTCCTTCACCAACCTACTGGGCCCAAATCTCTTCACTTGCCCTATGGGCCAATCCTTACCCTATGGGCCCAATCTCTTAACTTACCCTGGGGCCCATCCCCTTCACCTCCCCTATGGCCCAAACCCCTTCACCTACGCTATGGGCCATTCTTTCACCTACCCTATGGCCCCAATCCCTTCACATAGCCTCATGGGGCCCAACCCTTCACCTACCATGGGGCCGCCAACCCCTTCACTAAATATGGGCCCAAACACCTTCACCTACCCTATGGGCCCAATCTATTCAACGTACCCTATGGGCCCAATCTCTTCACCTCCTAGGACCCATCCATTCACTACCCTAGGGCCGAGCTTTCACCTAACCCTATGGGCTAATCTCTCACTTACCACTATGGCGCACCAACCCTTCACATACCACTATGGGACCAATTCTCACTTACCCATGGGCCCAACCCTTCACCTATACTCAATGGGCCCAACCCCCTTCACACCCTATGGGCCCAACCCATTCACCTACCAATGGGGCCAATCTCTTCACTTAACCCTGATGGGACCAACCCCTTCACTACCTATGGGCGCCAAACCTTCACCACCCTATGGCCAACCCTTCACCTACCCTATTGGGCCCAATTTTTCCACCTACTATGACCAACCCCTATTCACAGTACTATGGGCCCATTCTTTCACATACCTATGGCCCCAATCCTTAACCTATACTATGGGCCCAAGCCCTTCCACCTACCTTAGGGCCACAATATTCTTCACTTAACCCTATGGGCCCAAACCCTAACATACCTTGGGCCCAACCACCTTCACCTACCCTATGGGCCCAACCCCTTACTACCCTATGGGCCAATCTATTCACCTAATCATATGGGCCCAATCTTCCACCACGCTATGCCCCAATCCCTTCACATACCTATGGGGCCCAATCCTTTCACATACCTCTGGCCCTATTCTCTAACTTACCCTATGGGCCAACCCTGCACCTACCTATGGGCACCACTCTTCACCTACCCGATGGGCCCAATCCCTTCACATACCCTATGGGCCCCCAAACCTGCACCTACCCTATGGGACAAAACCGACCACCCTATGGGACCATCTTACTTAAACCTAATGGGCCCACCCAGTCACTACCCTAGGGCCCCAACCCTCACCTACCCTATGGCCCAACCCCTTACACCTACCCATGGCCCAAATCTTTTCACCTACCTATGGACCCAACCCCTTACACCTACCCTATGGGCCCATTCTCTTCAATACCCTATGGGCCCCAATCCCTTACATATCCTATGGGACCAAAATAACTTCACCACCTTATGGGCCCAATTCTCTTCACTTACCCCGATGGGCAAAAAAAAACCCTTCACCTAAAAGATGGGCCCAACCCCGTCACTAACCTATGGTGCCCAACCCCTCACATACCCTATGGGCCAATCTTTTCACTCCCCTATGGAACCACCAAAACAAAACCCTAACCTACACGATGGGCCCATCTCTTCACTACCCTATGGCCCCAATACCTTCACATATTCCCTATGGGCAATCCCTCACTACCTTATGGCCCAATCTCTCATTAACCCTTGGGCCCAACCCATTCACCCATAACCTATGGGGCCACCCACTTCACTACCCATGGGCCCAATCTTTTCACATACCCTTGGACCCCAACCCTTCACCTTACCCTATGGGCCCAATTCTCTTCACTACCCTATGGCCCCAATCCCTTAACCATCCTAGGGGCCCAATCCATCACCCTAACCTTATGGGCCCAATCAGCACTTGAACATATGGGCCAAACCCCTTCACCTACTATGGGCCAACCCCTTCACCTAACTATGGGCCAAACCCCTTACCTACCCTATGGGCCCAATCTGTTCACCTATACCATATGGGCCCAATCCCTTCACGTAACCTATGGGCCCAATCCCTTCACTTACCCTCTGGGCCCAATCTCTTCACCACCCTATGGCACCCAATCCTTCTACCTACCTGGTGGCCAATCCTTCCCTCCTATGGGCCCAACCCCTTCATCTACCCTATGGGCCCAACCACTTCACCTACCTTGGGGCCCAATCATTCACATACATACTGGCCCAATCCCTCACCTAACCCTGTGGCCCCCAACCCCTTCACAATCCTATGTCCCCAATCTCTTCAACCTACCCTATGGCCCCAATACCTTCAACCATCCCCGGGACATCCGTTCCACATACCCTATGGGCATAATCTCTTCACTCCCTATGGGCACCAACCCTTCATAACCCTATGGTCCAACCCCTTCCTACCCTATGGGACACAATCCCTTCACCTACCCAATGGCCCCAACCCTTCAATACCCTGTGGGACCAATAACCGTCAAATACCTAACTATGGGGCCAAATCTCTTCACTTGCCTATGGGCCAATCCTTCACCCACACTTGGGCCAATCGCTTCACTTAACCCTGGGAGCCAAACCCCTTCAACCTACCTATGGACCAATTCCCTGAACTTACGCTATGGGCCATTCTCTCCACCTACCTCTGGCCCAAATCCCTTCATTAGCCTATGGGCCCAACCCCTTACATACCCTGTGGGCCCAACCCTCACCACAAAGGAGGCCAAACCATTCACCTACCTCGTGTGGCCTCAACCCGTCACCTAACTATGTGCCCAACCCTGCACCTACCTTATGGGCCCAATATTTCACCTATCAAGGGCCAATCTCTTCACCTACCTATGGCCCCAATCCTTTAACCTACCATATGGGCCAATCCTTTCACCTACCATATATGGGCCTAATCTCTTCACTTACCATAAGGGACCAACCCCCTACACTAACCCTATGGGCCCAATATCTACTTACCCTATGGGCCCACCCCGTCACCTACCCGATGGGGCCCAAACCCTTAACCTACCTAGGGGACTCAATTCTTCACCTACCATTGGCCCAATCCCTTCACCTACCCCTTAGGCCCAATCCCTTCACATACCCTATGGGCCCAACCCCTTCATCTACCCTATGGGCCCAATCCCTTCACCTACCTTATGGCCACCAAAATCCTTTACCTACCCTGTGCCCCAACCCTTCCACCTATCCGATGGGCAATCTCTCACCTACCCTAGGCACAATCCCTCCACCTACCTATGGCACAATCCTTCACGACCCTATGGGCCTTAAATCTTCATCTACCCTATGGGCCCAACTCCTTCACCTACCTATGGGAACCAACCCCTTCCTACCCTATGGGCCCATCCATTAACTAACCTATGGCCCATTACCTCACATACCCTGTGGGCCCAATCCATAACCTACACTATGGGCCAATTCTTCCTTGCCCTATGAGCCCTACCCTCACTACCCTATAGGCCCAAATCCCTTCACTAACTAGGGGAAAGCTCTTCCCTACCTATGGCACCAAATCCCTTCACATACCCCTATGGGCCCAATCCCTTAACCTACCTATGGGCCCAGTGTATATCTCTTCATTAGCCTATGGGCCCAACCCCTTCAATACCCTGGGGGCCCAACCCTCACTACCATATGGGCCCACCCCTTCACCTACCTATGGGCCCAATTTTTCACCTACCCTAGGCCACTCCCTCACTTACCTATGGGCCAATCCCCTTCACTTACCCTATGGGCCAACTCTCACAAACACACACCCCAGCTCCCCTATGGCCCCAAAGAGAAACCTTAACCGACCCTCTGGGCCCACCCCCTTCACCTACCTATGGGCAACCCCGTCACATACCCAATGGGAAATCCCTTCACTACCCTAGGCCACAATATCTCCCGACCCTGTGGACCCACAACCCCCTTTTCACCTTATCCTAGGGGCACAATCTTTTCACACTACCCTATGGCTCCAATCCTTTCACCTACCCTATGGGCCTAATCCCTTCACCTACCCTGTGGGCCCAACAATTCACCTAACCCTTATGGGACAACACATCACCTCCCTATGGGCCCCAATCCCTTCACCTACCATATGGCCCCATACTTAACCTCCCCTGTGGGCCCAAATATCTTCACCTAACCTTGGGCCCAATCTCTTCATTGCGCTAGGGGACCAAAACCCCTTCACCTTCATAGAGGCCAATCCCTTCACCTACCAATGGGCAAAAAATTTTTTTTTATCTTACTACCCTTGGCCCAATCCCTTCACCTACCTTATGGGCCCATCCCTCAACTACCTATGGGACCATCTGTTCACTTAACCTATGGGGCCCAACCCCTTCACTAAACCTGGGGCAAACCTTACTAACCCTATGGGACCAATTATCTCACTTGTACCCTCATGCGGCCAAATCCCTTCACCGACCCTATGGGCCCAATCCATTCTTCAAACCCTATGACCCCAATCCCTTCACCTACCCTAGTGACACAATTACCTTCACCGACACGGTGGTGTTCACTTCATATTGATCCATTCACCTACATATGGGCCCAAACCCTTCACCTACCCTAGGGCCAACCCCTTCACTACACATGGGTCAATCCCTCCAATTAACCCTATGGGACAACCCTTCACTCTACCCTATGGGCATAGGTAGGTGAAGGAGAGATTGGGCCCAACCCCTTCACCTACATATGGGCACAAATCTCTTCAACTACCCGGTGGCCCAATCCCTTCACATACCCTATGGGCCCAAATTCATGGCACCTACCTATGGGCCAAACCCTTCACCTACCATAGGGGACAACCCTTCACCTACCCTATGGGCCCAATCGCTTCACCTACCTTATGGGCCAATCCCTTTCACTTACCTATGGGCCCAATCCCTCTTCAACTTACCATATGGGCCCAACTATTCCCTACCCTATTGCCCCAATCCCTTCACCTACCCTGTGTGCCCAATCCTCACATAACCTATGGCCCAACCCTTCCCCTCCCTATGGGCCCAATCCCCTTCACCTACCCTATGGGCCATACCCTTACCGAACCTATGGCCCAATCCCCACCTACCTGTGGCCCAACCCCTTGCAACTATCCTATGGGCCATCTTTCACCCTTGAAAACCCCCCCTATGGCCACAATCCTCCACCACCTATGGGGCCCAATCCATTTCCCTACCAGGGCCTAAATCTCTTCACTACCCTAGGGGCCCACCCTTCACATACCTATGGGCCCAAAACCCGTACACCTATGGCACAACCCCTCACATACCCTATGGCACCTTCACCTTCACCTACCCTGTGGGCCCATTCCCTTCACCTTTACCATGGGCCAAATATCTTCACTTTTGGCCCTATGAGCCCAATCCCTTCACCTACTAAGGCCCAATTCCTTCACCACACTATGGGCCCAACTCTTCACCTACCCTATGGCCCAATCCCTTCACCTACCCTATGGCCCATACTTTCACTACACTATGGGACCTAATCTCTTTCACTTACCCTATGGGCCCCAAACTTCACCTACATATGGGCCCAACCCCTTCACCTACCCTATGGGCCCCAACCCTCACATACCTATGGCCCCAAGCATTCCCTACCTGGGGCAATCCCTGCACTACCCAGGGGCCCAATCTCTCACTGCTCAGGGCCCAACCCCTTCACCGACATATCGGCCCAATCCCTTCACCTACCCAATGGGCCCAAATCTCTCACCTACCATATGGCCCCAATCCCTTACCTACCATATGGGCACAATCCCTTCACCTACATTATGGGCCCAATTTCGTTCACTACCTATGGGAACACTGAATTCACATACCTGTGGGCACAACCTTCACTACCATAGGGCACCATCTTTCACTTACCATATGGCCCAATCCCTTCACCTACCCTATGGGCCAAACCTCTTCACTACACTATGGCCCCAATCCTTCACCTACCCCATGACCCCAATCCCTTCACCTACCATGTGGGCCCAATCCCTTCACATACCCTATGGGCCCAACCTTCACACTAACCCTATGGGCACGCCCAAAACATCCACTACACTTATGGGCTCAAAATACCTTACACTACCTATGGGCCCAACCTTCACCTAATATGGGCCCACCCGTCACCTACCCGATGGGCCCAATCCCTTCACCTACTCTATGGCCCCAATCCCTTCACCTACCCTGTGGGCCCATTCCCTTCACTTACCATCTGGGCCAATATCTTCAATTACACTATGGGCCAACACCTTCACTACCCTATAGGCCCAATCATTCACTACCATATGAGCCCAATACTTCACTTACCAAATGGGACTCAATTCCCTTCACTTACCCTATGGGCCCAATCTCTGCACTACCCTAGGGCCCATCCTTACCTACCCTATGGGCCCAATCCCTTCACATACCCTATGGGCCAACTCTTCAATTACTATGGGCCCAATCCCTTCACGTACCCATATGGGTCCCAATCCCTTCAGTGTCTAGTGAATCAGCTGAAACTGGTGAATTCAGTTGAATCTGCTGCCGTGGTGGGAAAGATTCAAGTGCAAACTCGCGAGAAATCATTCTGTGGCAAGGGAGGCTTGTTTCCACCCAATTTTGAATTTTAATGCCTTGGTTTAGTCCATGCGCCCATCCAACTGTATGAGAAAAGGAAACTGGTTCAAGTGAACCTGGCCCATCATCGGACAATCATAGCAGTGGGCTCCAGCTGGGTTTGGAGATCAGTAGCACCAACCCCTCCCCGCCCTGCAGCTCTAAGACCTGTTCGCAGCCTATGCTTCTAACTCGAAATAACCCAAAAACCCCTAACCAAAATTTGAATCCTGGTTTCAGTCATGAATAATAAAATGTCGAGACTAAAATGATTAGGACTAAAAAACTGTCTGGCTATAAGGTGGCCTTAGGACATGAAAACGAACTACAGCTGCAATGAATGCGAGCCTTGTTCTATTCCTCACACCTATTTTTTCACTGAAATTGAATTTTGTCTCATTTCAATGTTTTAGATCCTGCCATTGGCAGACAGGGCAGGAGAGGCGACGAATGGGAGGGGAACAAACAGTTACGAGAGCTGAGGAGGGAAGAGATGGGAGGCTCCTGTCCTCTATTCTACTGTAGCCAGGAGATGCCGATATGAACGTGAATAGGGAGTCAAATCTATGAGTAATCCTAGAGGAGATGGTTGCTACCAGTTAGCATGATGATTTGAAGAATGCAAATTTTAGTTGCCCAGATAAAATCTCCTGGACGGGCATTAATAATCATGAAGAGTTAGGATTTCAGAGCTCCAATGCTTTACCCACAAAACAATTTCATGAGAGGGCTTTGTGTGCAAGCAGATAAAAGGCTCTACATAGTGTAAAGTCAATATTGTCCCCATTGCCTCTGCAGAAGTGGCCCTGTCCATAAAGTGACTGAAAACACATCAGTCTCGTTCTCCAGTTGATGGATCCTGTGGCCTGGTCACTAGACTGCCCCAGGTCTGCTCAGATACAAGTTAACAACTCTTCTCCAGACGGAGGAAGGTTATCGCTCTACAGCACAGCTACTAGAAACAGGTAAGCAAACGAGTAGAATAGCTACCAGTGGTTCACCAGACGCCCAGGCTGCTCAGTACAAGCAACAAACTCTTCTCCAAGCAGAAGAGGTTATCGCTCTAACAGCCAGCTACTAGAAGGTAAGCACCACGTGAATAGTACAGTGGTCACGGACTGCCCAGGGCTGCTGAAATCAAACTCTTCTCCAAGACAGAGGAAGGTTAACAACTTGACCAGCCAGCTACTAGAAAGGTAAGCACGCAAGTAGATAGTACAGGGTCACCAGACGGCCCAGTCTGAAGATACAAGCTTAAACTCGTATCCAGACAGAGAAGGTTATCGACTCTACTCCGCCAAGATACTAGAAAGGTAAGCATCAAGTGCATAGCTACCATGTTGCGGGCACAACAATTAGGAATGTAAGGTATGGTTGTAAACAGTGATCAGATGCGAAGTTACAGAATATTGTTGCCCACCTACCCTATGGGCCCAACCCCTTCACCTACCCTATGGGCCCACCCCTTCACTAACCCTATGGGCCCATCCCTTCACCTACTCGATGCTCATGGCCCCTATCCTTCATCACCGACCCTGTGGGCCCCATCCCTTCAAACCTACCCTATGGGCCACTCTCTTTCATCTTACTTACCCTATGGGCCCAACCCCTTCCCCTACCCTTAGGCCCATCCCTTCACCTACCCTATGAGCCCAATCCTTCACTTACCCAATGGGCTCAATCCCCTTCACCTACCCTATGGGCCCAATCTCTGCAACTTACCCTATGGGCCCAATCCCTCACTTACCCTATGGGGCTCAGGCCTTCACCCCTACCCTATGGGCCCAATCTCTTACTTTACCCTATGGGCCCAATCCCTTCACCTACCCTATGGGCCCAAGCCCTTCAGGGTCTAGTTGAAATTCAGCGAACTGTTGAATGCATTTGAATCTGCTGCCTTGGTGAGGAGTACTAGTTCAAGTCAGAATTCGCGGAGAACATCATTCATGTGCAAGGAGGGCTTGTTCCCCAATTTTGAATTTTAATTCCTTGGTTTCAGTCATGCGCCATCCAACTGTATGAGGAAAGGAAACTTCTGTTCAGTAAACTGGGGCCCCATCACTCTGACATTCATAGCCGGTGGGCTTCCAGCTGAGGTTTGGGGGAGATCGTAGCCCCCAACCCCTCCCCCCCCGCCCTGCAGCTCTAAGCTGTTCGCAGCCTATGCGTAACTTCGAAATAACCCCAAACCCCTAACACCCAAATTGAATCCTTGAGTTTCAGTCCATGTACCCAGTACGAGACGAAATGATAGACTAAAAAACTGTCTGGCATATAGGTGGCCTTAGGAACCCTGAAAACGGAACTACAGCTGCAAGAATTCCTAGCCTTGTTCTACGTTCCTACCCCCTATTTTTTTTTTCATTCACCTGAAATTGAATTTTTTAAATCATTCACTGTTTTCAGGATCCTTCCAGTTTGGCAGACCAAGGAGCAGGAGAGGAGACAGAATGATGAGCTGAACAAACAGCTACGAGAGGCTGAGGGAGAGACTGGGAGGCTTTCATGTCATCTATACCTACATCTAAGCCAGGAGATTCAAGCTACCACTCAAAAGACAACACTGAAGCTGAGTGAGTCAAATCTATGAGGTAACTACTAGAGTAGAATGGTTTTCTCTCCCATTTAGCATGACTGATTTGAAGAATGCAAATTTTTAGTTGCCAGATCCTCTCCTGTACGGGCATTAATATCCTAAGAGTAATATTCAGATCCTCCAATGCTATACCCCCAAACAATTCATAGAGATGGCTTTGTGTTCAAGCAGATAAAAAATGGCTCTAAATAGTGATAACGTCAATAGTGTCCTCCATTGCTCTGCAGAGTTGGCCTCTGTCCATAAAGTGACTGAACACATCCAGTCCGCTTCTCAGTTGATGATCTGATCCTGCTGGCCCTGGTCACTAGACTGCCCCAGGTCTGCTCAGATACAAGCTCTTTCAAACTCTTCTCCAAGACAAGGAATTTATCAGCTTCTAACCCCAGCGCCTAGAAAGGTAAGCACCCGAGTAGAATAATCTACCAGTGGTCACCAGACTGCCCCAGGTCTGCTCAGATACAAGCCACAAACTCTTCTCCAAGACAGAAGAAGGTTATCAGCTCTAACAGCCAGCTACTAGAAAGGTAAGCACCCACAACCCCCCCCCAACCCCCACAAGTTAGATAGCTACAGTGGTCACCAGACTGCCCCAGGTCTGCTGAAATCAAACTCTTCTCCAAGACAGAGGAAGGTTATCAGCTCTAACAGCCAGCTACTAGAAAGGTAAGCACCAAGTAGAATAGCTACCAGTGGTCACCAGACTGCCCCAGGTCTGCTCAGATACAAGCTTCAAACTCTTCTCCAAGACAGAGGAAGGTTATCGACTCTATCCGCCAGCTACTAGAAAGGAAGCATCAAGAAATATACCAGTTGACTGCACAACACAATTCAGGAATGTAAGGTATGGTTGTAAACAGTGATCAGATGCGAAAGTTACATAATATGTTGCACACCAGCTGCCTCCTCGTCTTCTCTGTCTATGTCAACTGTATCACAACTTGAAGAACCAAAAGTAAAAACAGTGAAGAACGACCAAGAATGGCCATACCTTATTCCATTTGAGGCTCATAATTGGATAGTAGTTATTTCCTAGCCTGATAAACTAGAAATATTAAATATCACGCAAAAAAAAAGGGAATTACAAGAGTGAAAGAGTATCACCGGACGGCACCAGTGTGGCTGACGTTAGCCTGCAATAACAAAGGGAACTGAACTAGGTTTGTTCTTGACGTATATGCAACCCTAACTTGTTCTTAACTCTAGTCCTTGTTCTTGATTGGCCCTGGAATGTCATAATTTGTGGAACTATTTTCCTCAACTTTTACCGTATAAATTGAAACTTGCTGATGCTAACATGAATTGCAACACTTTGTCGAATAGCATGCAGTATTCAAGTATACCCCAAAGGGGCTTAAGCATTCAAAAATTTAACGCACACCAGGTCTCTACCCATGACCCTGACTGCTGCTCTAACATACACCAATTTGCTACATAAGACAACTCTAACTGGATTGTGTGATAATTACAACCGATCAATGTTATGTAATTTCAGAAAACCAGATTTTCATCTGCTAATGGACAGTCAAGAGCAGTCCGTGTACCAGGCAGCCGGGAGAGCTTCGTTCTGATTGGTCGCAACATCCACCAATGGCGTTACAGCTTGGAGTCCAACCTATCAGAGGAGGATATCAATGCCCCGAATCTCATCAACCCTCAGAGTGAGCTATCACCTTTAAGCTGTTGCTACATTTATCGCAACTCAGTCAATGAATGATCACGGGTGACATTAAACTGCTATTTCAAGGGGGTGGGGGGATTGCGAATTTGTTATTTTAGTGCTATTGCCTGCAACCACCAACTGGCATTGACCAACAGAGCGTAGAACTCAGGCTTCCATTAACTGGCTTGTGGACTTCTAGCTAGAACCAGGATATTTTGTTTAGCCTGTTTCCCATAAACTTGGCTGTGGGCTATTGCTGCGATAAATTAACGATCAGGGGGTGACAGTCATGGCTCTTAACTGCTGTTTCGAGAGGAGGAGAATAGCGGATTTGTTATTTTAGTCTGGTGACTAGACCCGACAATTTTTGTTGGTCAGGTAAGTGGAGGGGCTGCTTTAACACCAACCACATTGACCAACCAAGCCACACATATATAATTCCCAATTAAAAAATACTGCAAACTTGACTGGCATATACTGGTTGAGTGCCCGTGGGGGAGCGCGGAGACGAGGTCTAGTTTGGGGCTAAAGGATCTCAAAGACTAGAGCCTGAGAGATATCTATGAACGAGTGCTGTGTTATCCAGAGAGACAATGTCAGTAGCTCAGAGATCACCAGAAGAGTTGCCCTATTGAGAGGGTACTACACCCTGGAAGGAGGAGCTTAGTGTCATTCATACGCAGCAACAGCAAAAGGAGACCAAAGAATGGATCACTGGATAATGCAGTATTGTCATCGTTCGTGGTCACTGACCACCTGACAGGACCAATGAACGTATTGGCAGGGATTAAGTAGAGAGGGACCCAAAACATCAACTGAACAGTGAAGGTGAGTTGGCTAGGTATACTTAGTATGGATGACACTGTTAATGTCATCGTTCCTGGCCTGACCGATGACCGGACCAGATGAATTAGAGATTAAGTAGAAAGGGACCTATAAACACTCAACCCTAACAGTAAGGAGTTGCTAGATCATACTGTGTATGGCGGACACGGTCCATGTCATGGTTCCGGGTCACTGAAACAGGACAGGACCAGATGATGGTAGCGGATTTAAGTAGAGAGGGCCGATAGCACTCAACCTTAAAGTTAAGGAGTGCTGGAATACTGAGTATGGGTGACACTGTTAATGTCATGGTTCCTGGCCACTGACCACATTTGGACAGGACCAGAGAACGTGAGGATTAATAGAGGGACCTATAGACAATAAACCTCAACGTAAGGAGTTGCTGATATACGAGTAGGGATGAAATGTTAATGTCATCGGTTCCTGGTCACTGACCATCTGACAGGACCAGATGAACGTAGCAGGATTAGGTAGAGAGGGACCTATAAACACTCAACCCTAACAGTAAGGAGTTGCTGGATATACTGGTATGGATGACATATGTTAGGTCATAGTTCTGGTCACTGACCGCCTGACAGGACCAGATGAATGTAGCAGGATTAGGTAGAGAGGGACCTATAAACACTCAACCCTAACAGTAAGGAGTTGCTGGATTATTACTGAGTATGGAGGACACTGTTAATGTCATGGTTCCTGGTCTCACACCTGACAGGACCAGATGAATGTAGCAGGATTAAGTAGAAAGGAGACTTATAAACACCAACCTTAACAGGTAAGGAGTTGCTGGATATACTGAGTATGGATGACCACTGTTAACCTTAACAGTAAGGAGTTGCTGGATATACTGAGTATGGGATGACCAAGGTAAGATTAGTTCCTGGTCACTGACCATCTGACAGGACCAGATGAACGTCGCAGGGATTAAGAGAGAGGGGGACCTATACACACTCAACCTTAACAGTAAGGAGTCGCTGGATAACTGAGTATGGATGACGCTGATGTTAATGTCATAGTTCCTGGCAATGAACAACCTACAGGACCAGATGAATGTAGCAGGATTAGGTAGAGAGGGACCTATAAACACTCAACCCTAACAGTAAGGAGTTGCTGGACATATGAGTATGGAGGACACTGTTACGTCAGGTTCTTGGTCACTGACACCTGACAGACCAGATGAAGTAGCAGGATTAGTAGAAAGGACTATAAACACTCAATCTTAACAGTAAGGAGTTGATGGGATTATACTGAGTATGGAGGACACTGTTATGTCATAGTTCTGGTCACTGACCACCTGAAAGGACCAGATAAACGTAGCAGGATTAGGTAGAGAGGGACCTATAAACACTCAACCCTAACAGTAAGGAGTTGCTGGATATAACTGAGTATGGATGACACTATTAATCGTCAGAGTTCCTGGTCACTGACCACCTGACAGGAACCAGATAAACATAGCAGGGATTAAGTAGAGAGGGACCTAAACACTCAACATTAACAGTAAGGAGGTGCTGGATATACTGAGTTGGATGACCACTGTTAATGTCATAGTTCTCTGGGTTCACTGACCACCTATAGGACCAGATGAATGTAGCAGGATTAAGGGGAGAGGGACTATAGACACTCAACCTAAGCATGAGGAGTTGCGGATATACTTAGTATGGATGACACTGTTAATGTCATGGTTCCTGGTTACTGACCACGGACAGGACCAGATAGCTAAACGTTAGCAGGATCAGAGTAGAGAGGGACAATAGACACTCAACTTAACAGGAAGGAGTGCTGGATATACTTAGTATGGATGACACTGTTAATGTATAGTTCCTGGTCACTGGACCACCTAAGGACCGATGAACGTAGCAGATTGAGTAGTGAGAGGGACTATAGCCACTCAACCTTAAAAGAAGGAGTGCGGATTACGGGAGTATGGATGACACGTTAATGTCATAGTCCTGGTCCACTGACACCTGACAAGAACAACGATAAACGTAGCAGGTATGTAGAAAGGGACCTATAGACACTCAACCTAACAGGATTAAGGAGTTGCTGGATATACTGAGTATGGATGACATGTAATGTCATAGTTTGGTCATGACCACCCACAGGACAAGAGAATGTATTGCAGGATTAAGTAGAGAGGGCACTATAGACCCCCCCACCCCCCCCCCAACCTCTTAACAGTAAGGAGTTGCTGGTTAAATGAGTATGGATGACACTGTTAATGTCATGGTTCCTGGTCACTGATAACCTGACGGAGACCAGAAAAAAACGTAGCAGATTAAGGAGAGAGGACCTCATAGGACACTCAATCCTAACAGTAAGGAGTTGCTGGATATACGGCTATGGATGACACCTGAATGTCATGGTTCCTGGTCACTGATAACCTGGCAGGACCAGATGAACGTAGAGGATTAAGTAGAAGGGACCTTAAACACCAACCTTAACCGTAGGAGTTGCTGGATATACTTAGTATGGATGACACTGTTAACCTTAACAGTAAGGAGTTGCCGGATATATACTTAGTATGGATGACACTGTTAATGTCATCGTTCCTGGGCACTGACCGCCTGACAGGACCAGATGAATGTAGCAGGATTAAGTAGGAGGGACCTCTATAAGACCATCAACCTTAACAGTAAGGAGTCGCGGATATACTGCGTATGGATGACGCTGTTTGTTTAATGTTCATAGTTCTGGTCACTGACCACCTGACAGGACGATGATGTAGCAGGATTAGGAGAGAGAGGGGACCTATAGACACTTCAACCTTAACAGTAAGGAGTTGTTGGATATACTGCGTAGGGATGCACTGTAATGTCATGGTTCTGGTCACTGACCGCCTGACAGGACCAGATGAACGTCGCAGGATACGTAGAAAGGGACCTATAAACTTTCAATCTTAACAGTAAGGAGTTGCTGGATTATTACTGAGTATGGATTGGACAATGTTAAGTCTAGTTCCTGGTCACTGACCAACCTGACAGGACCAGATAAACGTAGCACGATTAGGTAGAGAGGGACCTATAAACACTCAACCTTAACAGTATGAGTGCTGGATATACTGAGTAGGATGACATATAATGTATAGTTCCTGGTCACTGACCACCTGACAGACCAGATAATACATAGCAGGAGTAAGTAGAAAGGGACCTATAAACACTCAACCTTAACAGTAAGGGGGTGTGGATTATACGAGTATGGATGACACTGTAAAGTCTAGTTCATGAGTAAATGGGACCCACGATAGGGACCAGAGGAAGTAGCAGGATTTAAGGGAGAGAGGGGACCTATAGACACTCAAACATTAGCAGTAAGGACGTTGCTGGGGGATATACTGAGGATGGATGACACTGTTAATGTCATCGTTCCTGGTACTGACCTCCTGACAGGACCAGATAAACGTAGCAGGATCAAGTAGAGAGGGACTCATAGACACTCAACCTTAACAGTACGGAGTTGCTGGATTATTTACTGAGTATGGATGACACTGTAATGTCATAGTTCCTGGTTCACTGACCACTACAGGGACCAGTGAACGTAGCAGGATTGAGTAGAGAGGGACCTATAGACACTCAACCTTAACAGTAAGGAAAAGTTGCTGGATATAATGAGTATGGATTGACACTGTTAATGTCATCGTTCCTGGTCACTGACCGCCTGACAGAACCAGATAAACGTAGCGGATTATGTAGAGCAATGTCCATAATCATAAGGATAGGCCACCACCAGTAACGACGTTGCCTCCTGGGGTGTCCTTGCCAAGTCCCTCGATCCCTACGTGCTCAGACCCTATCAGCTATAACAAGTGGTCAGCACAAGTTAAGGTCATAATAAAGGTCCAGGATGGCCCACCGCCGCTGGACTCCTAGGCCCTAATTCAAGGTTAGGCTAGAAAACTAGGCTAACACACGTATGAGTCAGAAAACTCACAGAAAGTGAAGTAAAAATATAAACTCGTAAACTGTTCACGATCATATAAAACATTCTATCCATAACAGTTCCAAGACAATCCTACCAACTACCAAACAACAAAGGTAATCAAATCAATCCCTGAAAGTCAGTAAACTTTGTCAGCACTTCAGATCCTCTGTGGCAACGTTACATGAAGGCTGGCATGACCGAAATGACAGTAGTGGCCCAGCCGCTGGATATAAGAATATGCCAGATCCCAGTGGCTATTAGGTGAGTTTTTTAATGCAAAAGTAACTGAGAAAAGGTAAGTACATTGCATATAATGCCATAACAGGGGGTTCTGGAAAAAAAACCCCCCCAATTTTTTTTGGGGTTTTTTTGTGTTTTTTTAGATAAAACGATTTCATCACTGAGGACAAACATGGGTAAAAAGTTATTATGGGTAGGTTATATAACTATTTCATCCTTCATTTGTTGCCAAGGTTCTTCATGTGAGTTTTTTTGCTTAATTCTCTACCTGACTACTTTTGGGTGCACCCTAATTTAGGGTAATGGTACATGGCCTTGAAAAACTGCCTCTTCTAAAACATTTCTAATTTATGGTATGAATGCCCAAATCGCTCTGCATTTTTATATGGAACTGATTCGTTGCACCTTTTCGCTACAGATCCTGCCTCAACTTAGGAATGTCATTAAAGTTAAGTTTGTGACGGGAACAGAGGAAGCTAAAAATGGACACGAATTCCCTTGATAATTGGTAACCAAAATGGTCATGAAAAACCTTGGCTTCTGGATATCAAAGTGAGATTCGTAGACACCGATTGGCTTAATGGTATATGATCTGAAATTTTGATGATGATGTTCCCACACCATATGACAACTAACAAACCATGGATTTAGATCGATCCGGAGAGGGCGGAAAACCAACTTTTTTTTGTTTGACTTGTTTTTTGAAGCCATACTTGCTCATAATTGGGCAGCGCGACGGAAATGCACATGGAAGAACCATGTGTGCCACCAACATACCTAGCTGACAAACACAAACAGAGGGCAATCCCCAGAGGTGCACAATCTCGTCAGCATGAAAATGTGAACTCTCCGTCGTTCTCCAAAGTTATGCGGAATGGTTGAATGTTAGTTTTTCCTCCCAAATCATCATTTCATAGAATTTAGAATTTTTCCCATGCATTCTTTTTCAATATTTTGTACATTGTATTAAATTTGAATCCATTCAATTCTTTCTAATGCTACATGATATCAAAAAACATTATTTTCGAGACAATTGAAAATTTGGCCAGGAACGTTTTACTGCCTAAAATCACATTTTTTTCAACTTTTTGGCTGATTCCATGGGAGATGTTGTGATTTTTGCCTTTTTTTACATTTGAAAAAATGTGAAATATATCATTCAGCCATTGGAATCAGCAGATATCTTGGAAATCGTTGAAAAACCTGCAAGAGGGGAAAATTACCAAAAAGTGCCCCCACCCCCCACCTTAATGTGGCAATTCGATATTTTTTGCCTGATTATAGGAGAAGAAAGTGTGTGTTTCGTGACTATGCAGGCAACTGTGAATTACGATATTCTGTCTTCCAAACTGGGGATATCAGTGAACATCAAAATCTAATGGACACTCAAAGGATGCAATGCACACATGCACTCACACACGCGCACACACTACTACTGGACACTTTTTGTAATGTACCTCATTGCTGTACATGCAGCCCAGCACCCATGTGTAGCTCACCATAAGGTGCCTAACTGCACAATTGTTGACATAGCAATGCCATAGCCCCTATTGCTATAGCAACCAGCAACAGTAAATGTAGGCCGAATGGCAAAGCCGCTGAGACGAATGAAATAGTTAATGTCATGTGACCAAGTAGTCTCATTTCCATAAGTTTTTGCGATTTCCTGAAACTTGTGAATTACCCTCCTCTCAGTTTCGAGAAAAAGTGGATGCCTCGTAAGATACAAGAAAAATCATTTAGGAAATGTAGTTCGTAACATTTCTTGGACTATGGCGCCCACTGACCTCGGCTGATTGGTTGACCACATGCTGATGGTTCTTAGACTGATTTCTGTATCAGCAATCACCTGCCAAGACCTAATTAACCCAAAGCCCATGCTCTCTGCTCTTTTGCACAATGCTCCCTTCGCCTCCTACTTGTGTTTTCACTTGCGCCTCTTTTACGTTTTCTTTCTTTACTTCATGATTAGCTTTCAAATTTTCAAGTTGATTCCTAAAATGATACATATCTGCTTCTATCGTTAACGACAATGGCTCAGGCTAGGGTTTTGCAGTGTATCTGTTTCAGATATCCAGGGAGGGGTGCTCACAGGTATACGGCTCACTAACCTTCCTGTAAGGTTAACATTTAACCTGAAGAGTGATGAAGAACAACTTGTCGTTTGTGGTTTATTCTCTAAAATGATAGGTTACTGCTACATAGCAAGAGGCCTCTGGTTTTCGTGACTCAAATGTTAGGTTACTGAGCTATGTAGCAAGAAATCTTTGAATTCATGCCTCAAAAGGTAGGTTACTGCTACATAGCGAGGAGCATATGGTTCCATGCCTCTAATGATCGGTTACTGCTACATAGCAAGAAGCCTGTGGTTTTATGCCTCAAGTGATAGGTTACTGCTGCTTAGCAAAATGCTTGTGGTTTATACCTCAAATAATTGGTTACTGCTACTTAGCGAGGAGCCTGCGGTTTTATGCCTCGAATGATAGGTTACTGCTACATAGCAAAAAACGTTGATTTCATGCCTCAAAACAGAGGTTACTGCTACATAGCAAGAAGCCTGTGGTTTATCTCTCAACTGATAGGTTACTGCTACATAGCAAGAAGCCTGTGGTTTTATGCCTCAATTAATAGATTACTGTCACATAGCAGAAAGCCTGTGGTTTTATGCCTCAAATGATGGGTTACGGCTACATAGCAAGAAGCCTTTGGTTTCATACCTCAAATGATAGGTTACTGCTTCGTAGCAAGGAGCCTGTAGTTTCATGCCTCAAATGATATGTTGCTGCTACATCGCAGAAAGCCTGTGGTTTATCTCTCAACTGATAGGTTACTGCTAGGTTTCATAGTAAAAAGCCTGTGGTTTTATGTCTCAAGTGATAGGTTATGGCTCATAGCAAGAAGCCTTTGGTTTCATGCCTCAAATGATAGGTTACTGCTACATAGCAAGGAGCTGTAGTTTCATGCCTCAAATGATATGTTGCTGCTACATCGCAGAAAGCCTGTGGTTTATCTCTCAACTGATAGGTTACTGCTACATAGTAAAAAGCCTGTGGTTTTATGTCTCAAGTGATAGGTTATGGCTCATAGCAAGAAGCCTTCGGTTTCATACCTCAAATGATAGGTTACTGCTACATAGCAAGGAGCTGTAGTTTCATGTCTCAAATGATATGTTGCTGCTACATCGCAGAAAGCCTGTGGTTTATCTCTCAACTGATAGGTTACTGCTACATAGTAAAAAGCCTGTGGTTTTATGCCTCAAGTGATAGGTTATGGCTCATAGCAAGAAGCCTTTGGTTTCATGCTCAATGATAGGTTACTGTTACACAGCAAGATCATCTCCATGTCCATTGGATGATCAATAATGGTCAGTGGGAGTGTGGAACTTTTCAGTAGGTGGAACAGTGAATGTGAAACTACTATTGTGTAATGTTTTTGCGATGTCAAAGGAGGAGACCTGCCTAATGCAGAGTCAGTACAAAATTAACATTTTTGAAACACACAGGAATGGTGGATCTTATTGGAGGAAAAAATCATGTGATTTTGAAGTGGTATAAAAAAAAAATTAAAAAATAAGCAAATTAAACTCAAGAAGCAACATTCATTTGTCCCCCTTGTGACATCATCGGACACACACAATTAATTTAGGTAACACGAAAGCAAGGTTAGTTTGAAACTCTATGTAGTTTAAAGCAATTCGCTGCAGTTTGGGAAATTTGAGATTAGACTTTTTCACAGACCTTTGATGAAATGTTATTCCAATTGCTTCCATGCCACAGAAGATAAGTCCCAATCTATAGTTATTCCAATGTCCCCTAAAACTTGTTGGGTACCATACTAACAATCGGGCCATGCATGGGCCCATGTCTATTTCTTAAGGCTCATCGCTATTTTCCCTGCGAGGAGCCAGTTCAGCTGGTCACTCTTCAACCTTTTCAACGCCATTGTCGGCTTAGAATTTGCTTCATAGCATTCTAGCAGAGCACTCCCGATGTTGCCAACTGTCGTATTCTGAATGATGTATAGTATGGTTATAGGGTGCTATTGTAATTTTTGAGTGGAGTTATTTCGAATCCCTCATTCCTAGATCGCTTTCAAAATGGCTGATGGGCATTACGCGAAAAGGACAAAGAATGACAGAGGATCCAAGTTTTTTTTGTTTTTTTTTACCGAACAACATGCTGCAAGTCTGAATTTAGTACAAAATGAAGCTTATCCAATTCTAGACAAATCATGTGAGTTCATAAATCTGTAGTGTTACATAATCATTCCCAAATGGCTTCTGAAAATGACAACATTGAAATATTAAATTTGCTCAAAAGGAAGGCAGTGCTGGGTTCGCACACGTGAAGAAAAGCTGACATTGAAAGGGTTGAATGCCCAATGCAATATAGATTTCTTAAAATGCATTGTCCCAGCACCCCATTAGCAACCCTTATTCCTTTAACTGCCTTGGTTGCTTTTCTGCGCAACTAGCTAAAAGTGGGAGAGAAAGATGAGACAAGAATATGGACTCCACCTATCAGATTGTCTTTGCATTGATAGAACACTACATTGAAGGTTTTCTAGAGAACGTGATCTGAAGTTTGGATAGTGTGAAATAGTGCAAAGCATAAGGGATTGGATATTTTTGTATATATACTGTAACAAATGAACAATTTTTATATTCTGAACAGAACTTTTTGGTGGAAAGTTGATAGTTGTGTCCCTTATTCGAACAGCTGTTTCTCATTATCAGAATTATAATTGGGTATAATTCACTTCCACACACTAAAAAACATGCATAGGTCACATGGTATTTATGAATTGTGTATAAAACCCATAGACTGATGTGTCACAATTATATACTGGTGTTCAAAAAATGCTTGATCCAAGCAAGTTGAATTCGCTATGAGATCTAAGGTTAATGAAGGTGAGTGTCTGAGAACCTTGTGAACTTGAAAAGTCCACAATTTTTTTAATTGGTGGCAAACTTTTTAATTGTTATATCTGTCACAGAATGTTGGTTCGAGCTAGTTGATTTCCCTATACACTTCCTTATTGTGGGGAGTTAATGTTTTGGGGTCAGTGTCAATGGTAATCTGAGGTAATCGGGAATCAAAGTCTGGAAAACCACAATCTCTTCTTGATCAAGCATGGGTTCTCAACAGGTTATCTGTGGCAACCAAGAAATCTCTAAGCTTCTCGGCTCTCTGGTCATCAAATTCGCCTGTGGTGTAATTGTCTTTCTTAGAAGAGAAAGTCTGGTATTGTTTTATACCTTGTGTGTGTCACCTATGAATTGATGTCAATGAACCTAAATATTCCATTTTCAATGCAGGTCGCAAAAGTTTCCAGCATTTCTCACCATGTGATCTCAGTTCCCTATCGGGAGCCGAACTGACAAGGTTACAAGCCCTGCAGGGTAACTCTGCGAGCTTGCATCTGGTACCTAGACACGACTGCTACTACTCTACATTGAGGATAAGGAGGTATTGGTCATCAATAATGATAATAATAATATCTCATTCTTATATAGCGTTTTTTCCACATCAAGGACATGCTCAAAAGCGCTTCACAGATATTACCCCTGATCATTACTGACTTGTCACATCACCCGTAACTATATAGCCACCCGCATATCTTGCTTGTCCTCTTCTCTCCCCGACGCCTATTCCCGTTTACAACAACCCACTTCATCGTGTCCCCGGGGACATCCAATAGGGCGGGGAAATAGGGCTGTCCACTACGGCGCTTCGCTCCTTCACAAGTCCTCACAAGGTACCCCTTTGACACGTGGGTGACGTGGAACATTTCAGGAGACATGCCTTGGTCAACGCACTGCGGACAGTCCTCGGGCTTCCAATGGGCTCCGAACTCACTAGTTTTGCCGTCTGGAGCTCTACCGACTGAGCGAATCCGCCTCCTTGTAGGAGTGTCTGCCATATTTAGAAGTGCTCTAGTATATCATAGACAGATATACACTGTCCCTATTCTTAGTATCTACTTGATACATATTCTCAATATTAGATATTTATTGAGGAAGAAGTATCAAATTGATACTTATTGGAGATGCAGGGTAGTTCCTAACAAAACTCGACTGCTGAACACATGTTAATGGGGCAGAGTTCCAGCCATCTACTGCTCCCATAGGCCGAAAGCTTGTGTTTCATCAAGCACTTCACAGGCTAGAAGAATCAGCGTCGTAGTTGATTTCTTCCTGGGGGCCCAGGTTTCCCATGCTTGTGCTAAACCTTGGAACGCAAATCGGTTTTGATTCGTGACCGAAGTCGAGTAACCTATGTAGTCATGCTGTATCTATGTAGTCATGCTGTTTGTGTATTGTGTATGCTTTGCAAATACAGTGTATGTGGGCCGGTGTTTTTTTGCCTTCTGTAAACTGATACTCACCCACCTGGATAATTAAACTCAGAATTGGTAGGTTGTGTTCGCCATAACCAAATGATACATGTCTAGGGTTTTGGGTGCAAGTCCAAATTCATTTGGAGGAAGAATCAGAGAATTGTTGAAAATTTAGGTTTTGGCCAAATTGGCTTGTACAACACAATAACCACCCCACTTGGAGGATGGAAGCTATATTTGGTGGTGTGTTCCCCATAATGAGTACATGATTTTTCATTTCATTCTTGTTTTGTGTAGCTCACGTTGTACACTTACAACTGGTCCACTGAGTTGGTCCACTCCCTGCAGGCATTCTTTCCTCGCTATCATGTGGCACAACGCCCGGTCCCATCTGGTAGACTGCCTATCATGCAAAAGATGGGCCTGTACCACCATAAACAGTTTGGAGATGTGGGACAGGTAGGGACCAGTCAACAGTATAATATATCGCCTGTTTATTGAGTTATCTCTGGGTTTAACTGAGGGGTTAGCACAGTTGGTAGAATGTTGGCTCACCACCCCAGAGTTTGGGGTTCGAATTCTGGGTTTAAAATTTTGCTGTCTTGCTAGACGCTCTGTCCAGCAGGAGGAGTTGGAGCAGAAACGAATAGGGGGTGGGCATTTTGCATGTTACTGACTGCACAAGGTTTCCCCCTCCCACCCCCATATGAAGGTTCTGCTGTGGTACCTGGTGAAGGACTCGCAGCAGACAAGAAGTGCAGTACTAGATCTGCACCATTTTAGACGACCTTGACTAGGTTCGATCCTCTGCTGAGCAAGATAAGAAATGCCCTCTAGTCTTACGGATCTGTATCACCATGACAGTTTGGTGATTTAGGACGAGGAGTGCAACCACTGTGAACAGAATTGCGAATCTAGGTGTGAAGCAGCGTGTCGAATCTCCAATTGTATAGCAATCAGCCTTTTTTTTTATTGTTTGACTAAGAAATCCAAATATTAATACAACCATTAGAATCACTCCTGTGCTCCTTGCGAATGTTACATTAAATGGATCATATTGGTGAATAAAAACTGTGGAAAAAACAACCAAGTCCTTTAGTGAACCCCACCTCATTTTGTGATTTGGCACTATGGTCGGACCACGCTAAAGGTAGACATTTTTCTCAGGTATGTGTGTATTACAGGCACTAATTCAGTTCGACGGCAAAAAGGAGATCTTGTTAATGGAAGAATGATGGCAACAGTCACAAAGACTAAGGCAGTTTGCCGATTTTCAGAGTTACGCTCGAGCTCAGGCTGAGAATTCAGAGTCGCTAGATATAGGACGTTGTGCAAATTCAGCGGGTTGAGAATACCACCATAAATGGTTTGGTGTTAGAACACTAACTAGTTATCAAACATCGATTGGGTGCCTGGATGTAGAGCATGCTCACATAGATGGCCTCTAACACTACAAACAGTTCGTGACCTAGAATAAGTAAGCTGTACCGTTTATCATGTGCTATTTGCAAACAAACCTGTTGTCTGACTGCACTGGAGGTCCATTTGGGAGAATCATATCTGATATACAGTGAAGGGTATGCCACGCGGTCCAGATAGTCCTGGGCCAGTGAATACTGCCCCTACTCTGTGGACTCCAGTCGACTCCCTTCAATAAACCATCAGCTTTGACATACAACCGTGTATCCGGGTATGATCCAACACTATATGGTCTCCTACCCTTTCTTTTATTTTTGTTTTTTCTTTCAGACAACCCTTCTGCAAGTACATGAGTGAGATTGGCAGCTAGTCCACCAATCCTCCCACAACCTAACCAGAGCAGACCACGGCCCTCAGTGACCAACCCCCACCGCCCTACACGCCCCAGAGGAAGCGCCATCATCTGCTTCCCCCATTTGATGAGATCTGGCAGTAGGGGGGTCCCCCGACTCCTGCACAAGTCACCCTTCATCTGGAGTGATCCGTACTGAGCAGTGGGGCACACTACAAGAAGTGTGCAACCCACTAGAAAAGGTAATGTTACCAATCATCAATGTGTAAATTTAGTGACTTTAATGTGGGTTACCTTCAATGGTCAGTGGAAGTGGCAGACATGACCTTGAAGATTTATGATTCCTTCTGATCCAGTATAAGAATGAAGAGTCCACCCCCAAACCTGACTTTTCAGTTGAAAACAGTGATATCAGACAACCCTACCTATATGCAATGTCCTTTATAGGCAATCTAATGGGGGGGGGGGTACCTGCTTAAATGCAAAGAAAGCCAATGCATACTAATGCAAACTACTTTATCTGTTGGCAAACAAGCATGTGAACAACGTGAATGTGATGCACACAATTTTTGAGAATATAAAGATTAAGCATTTACTGACATTCAAAGAACCAATTAACCTTGCATTTCCAAGAGTAAGAAAATCAATCAATTATGTGTTATGTATCAGACAGTAGATCGGGCAGCCGAGCTACAATCGTGGACCAAACTGTTAGAACACCCATGATATACTTATATAGCTGGGAATATCACCCCCATATGGCTCAACACTCAATATATCCCCCCCTCTCTTCCCCCAAGCCATGTTTAAGCACAGCCTACAGTCCTGTTCAGGAGGTTTGCCCACATTGCTGGGCGGGGGGGAAATCCAACCAACATTCCCGTATTGACGATGACATTCAGGTTTGCATATTTTGTGGTTAAGAGCTATCCAGTCAGTGTAGAATCTGTGGCTTTGAAGCTCATTACCAATTCTGCAATCAGGCTCACAGCTTAGATTACAGATTCACTGTTCTGATCTAGGACTAGTGTGCAAATCATGATGATACGATACAATACTTCTTTCAGATTCTGATGCCCAGCTGAAGTTGCAGAAACCTGCACATTATCTGTCAACAGAAGAAGAGAGCTTACGCACCAGTCAGTGGGTAAGGACTGCTACCATCATTACAATAATCGCAAACGAGAGTTTATCTGGTTTTTTTTTTTTTTTTTTTTTAAATGACTCCCCAGTGGGTCGATCAGCCATGCCTAAGTAACAGGAACAGTTACGTCGGTTTGGTGTTTTCAGAGTATTAGAGACTGGTACAAGCAACACTCGCAGCGTTGGATGCTTATTCTGTGGTAACATCCATTGTTGGTGCGTTTGGCATGCTGCTGTTTGGGTGGTAACATCCATTGTTGGTGCTTTGGCATGCTGATGTCTGGGTGGGAACATCCATTGTTGGTTTGGGTTTGGCATGCTGATGTCTCGGTGGTAGCATCCATTTTTGGTGCGTTTTGCATGCTGATGTCTGGGTGGGAACATCCATTGTTGGTGCGTTTGGCATGCTGGATGTCTGGTGGTAGCATCCATGTTTGTGTGATTTGAATGCTGATATCTGGGTGGTAGCATCCCAAAATTTGACATGGTATGACGTTTGTCATGCTGATGTCTGTTGGTACAATCCCATTGTTGGTGTGTTTGGCATGCTGATGTCTGGGTGGTAAACCCCATTTTTGGTTCATTTGCATGCTGATGTCTGGGTGGTAACATCCATTGTTGGGGCGTTTGGCATGCTGATGGGTCCTGGTGGTAACATCCATTGTTGGTGTGTTTGGCTGCTGATGTCCTGGGTGGTACATCCCTTGTGTTGGTGCGTTGGCATGCTGATCTCTCTTGGGTGTTAAATCCATTGTTGGTTGTGTTGGCAGCTGATGTGTGGGTGGTAACATCCATTGTTTGTGTGTTTGGCATGCGGATGTCTGGGTGGTAGCATCCATTGTTGTGTGCGTTTGGCATGCTGATGTCTGGTGTACCCTCATTGTTTGGTGCGTTTGCATGCTGATGTCTGTTGGACCTCCATTGTTGGTGTGTTTGGCATGCTGATGTCTGGGTGGGAACATCCATTGTTGGTGCGTTTGGCATAACTGATGTTCTGGGTGGTAGCAGCCATTGTTGGTGTGTTTGGCATGCTGATGTCCTGGGTGGTAGCATCCGTGTTGGTGTGTTTGCATGCGATGTCCTTGGTGGTAGCAATCCTTGTTGGTGCGTTTGGGATGCTGATGTCTGGGTGGGAACATCCATTGTTGGTGTGTTTGGCATGCTGATGTCTAGGTGGTAACATCCATTGTTGCGTGCGTTTTGGGCATGCTGATGTCTGGGTGGGAACATCCATTGTTGGTGCGTTTGGCGTGCTGATGTCCTTGGTGGTAAACATCCAGTTGTTGTGTGGTTTGGCAATGCTGATGTCGGGTTTTTTTTGGGGTAAAACATCCATTTTGGTGTGTTTGGCATGCTGATGTCTGGGTGGGAACATCCATTGTTGGTGCGTTTGGCATGCTGATGTCTGGGTGGGAACATCCATTGTTGGTGTGTTTGCATGCGATGTGTGGGTGGTAACATCCATTGTTTGGGTGTTTGGCATGCTGAGTCTGGGTGGTAGCATCCATTGTTGGTGTGGTTTGGCATGCTGCTGTGTGGGTGGTAACATCCATTGTTGGTGGCATTTTGGCATGCTGATGTCTTGGTGGTAACATCCATTGTTGGTGCGTTTGGCATACGAATTCTGGGTGGTAACCTCCGTTGTTGGTAATGCAGCATAGAGCCTTTGCCTCCAGCATTTTTTTTATGGGTGAAATTGTTCATCCATTGATACATTGCCAATTTTTGTAGGCTAAGTAGCAGCTATAGTCAGTCGTCTCTGATGTTTTAGAGAGATGTTTTTCTTTTATTTAGCATATATAATTAATATTTTCATTCTTATATAGTGTCTTTCCACATCAAAGCATGCCCCCTTTTTTCAAAAGTGTCATATAACAGTACAAAAATCAGGTTCTCTCCCGTTGGTACAATTTACTATAACCCAAAAGGTCACATTTTTACTCAATGAGAATATTCAGTTTCTCGTTGAAATCTTAGAAAAGCATAACATCACCTGTTTCAATATTTAGGGATAAACTGCAACTGGGAGACTTTGAACTTACCTGTTAATTAAACAGTCGAACTCTGAAATTTAGGTAATACGACGCGGCGCAGCCAAGTTCTTTATTAAGCTAAAGTCAGAGTCGAGACTGTTTCTGACCGTAAAAGCAGACCTGCTGTAGTTTACTTCCTATTCTCTAACAACCCGCAAATCAAGACTTATCCAACACGATTAGAGATATCAATTTCTCTAGATCTATATCTTTGTTTACGCCTAAAAAAACCCCCAGTAAATAAGCATCTAGGGTAACTATTGGCGTTTGGTTCAATCGAAGTAAATTGCATTGTGCACCATACACAAAGATGGCAGTGCGTGCTGTTGCGTACTTCCACGGATACGCAATACAAACCACGCTTGCCAAACCGAGGTTCTGCGCGTGTGAACATGGTTTTCTCCCATGCAAAGAGCGACGCCTCGTTTCGCTCGTTTGTATTCCGTTGAGGCCTGGCAGTACGCCCTCTGAAGAACCGTATACTGAAATCCGGATCTGCGCGTGTAAACATAAACTCCCAAGGTTCACGCAACCTCCCTTCGCATTCCAAAAATTACTGCGTTACTTAACCGGCAGAAATCGAGCAAGTATTTCGATGTTGTGTTACGCTGAACAGCTGACTGTTATTGGCAAAAATCATAGTCCCTACGTGATTGGGATAGCCAATCAGAATCTGTAATTTGGCCATAACGGATGGCTTTTGGTATTGTAGAATCATACTTATAGTATCTGGGACTCCTTACAAGCAACTCAGCATTGCAAGGCGCAGTATGAATCAAGAGTTGTAAGGATCAAGATTGTACGATCGTTACTGTGTTTCTCACAACCAGTGGTATGTAATTACTAGAAGCAACTGTTGGATCAACACCATACATCAGCTGACCCAGTGACTAGATCCAGAGTTGCTTCCCCGACTCAATAAACGTGTGGTCTCGCTGAATGAAATTTCAGAAGAGACTTAGTAGGAGTGGTGTGTGTGTGTGGGTATGTCACAATTTCTTGTTAGCAAGATTCTCACAAACGAAGGCAGATTATGACGATAATTTTGTGAGTAGCACCGGGGTGTGGTGTACACGATCTGATTAATTTTGGGCAGCAACAGTCAAGTGGGTAATTAGCTCATTTTATGTAATTTATTGTTGAGCTCGTTAGCAAGATTACACAGAACCGTATGTGCTACAGGAGTAGTTTGGAGTAGGACCTGGATGACAGGTAGATGAAATGATTAGATTTCAGCCTAAAAGATGCTAATTAAGTGGTCTAATTTGCATAATTTATGCCAAATTTTTAAGTTTGTCAGATTTTAGAAACTTGGTGGATGTGGATTACCATGGTTCACGAGAAATTTGAAAGTAAGTCGGGGTAACTGGGGCGTATTTAATGTGTCTAATTTGCATAATTTATGCAATGTTGGGAACGTTTGTTGGATTTCCACAAAAAAACATAGGATGTCGATGTGATCCACCTTTGATCTGATCATTTTCAAGGGTGCAGCTGGGGTCAGTAGAGGTCAGAGTTTGGGCAGCTATTTACATAATTTATGCCACATTTTTAAAGTATGCAGTTTTACGAAAACTTGGGTGGAGTGCTGGCTACTACCATGGTTCCCGAGAAATTAACAGGTGAAGTGTCGGGGTGGTCACTGGGGCGGAATTTATGTGTCTAATTTGCAGAATATTATGCAAATTTTTTGAAAGTGTTGTGGATTTCCACAAAAAACATAGATGAGAGTGATCACACCTTTGATCCTGATCATTTTGAAAGTGCAGCTGGGGTCAGTACGAGGTACATTGTATGTGCCTAATTGCATAATTTATTTCATTTCCAAATTAGTAAGAATTTCGCCAAACTCCGTAGTATGGTCCGTTAACATTTTTAGGATCTGATGTTTTGTTGATGTTCATGAATTTGATTGAATTCCTCATATAAGACTTCTGTTAGAATAAAGCCCACCCCTGAGGAACGAGCTAACCAAGCTCCTGTGACAATTTTACTGCTTTTAGAACAGTTGCCGACAGTCAAACCCTCTCTTACCCAACCAATTTTGGATAGGTGATTTTTTCCGTCTTCGTACCTGGGGAGGCATGCCCAATACCCCCCCCTCCCAGGATATGTTGCCGGATTTCACCATTTCACTTAAGGGTCTGATGGACCATGTTACTATAACATATCAATTATATGTCAAATAGGCAATTAATAAATAGACAAATGTGGGGTTTCCTAAGATATTTTTTGGGACAACCTTGATGCTGATGGGGGTATAGGTTTTGGTTGTGGTGGAGGGTGGGGGGAGAATGTGTTGCTGCCTGGCGGAGTGGGGGGGGGGAGGATGGAGGTTATGTCCTGGCTGCTTGGAAAATACAGGCAAATTAATACTGAGGAAATTTTGATTTTGAAGGCAAAGACTGCTAGGGGATGTGAACATTGTCAAGTTGGATTTTGGGGGGGGCGAAGAAGCGAGTTGCCTGAGCGATAAAACTATTTTAAATTTGGTATTTGTGGAGTGGGGGGGCAGAAGAAGAGAAACAATTAGGGGGGACTTTTGTATTAAGAGTCAAACTTATGGTCAGTTATTTGTAGGAATTTCAGGATTTATGCTCAAACCAGCATCTGGTTGAGGCTATGTGCATTCCGCGCTCCAGTCATTCTATCTATCGATCTATCTTCTATCTATCTATCTATCTATCTATCTATCTACTATCTATCTATCTTTATCTTCTCTCTCTCTATCTATCTATCTATCTATCTATCTATCTATCTATCTATCTATCTATCTATCTATCTATCCATCCATCCATCCATCCATCCATCTACTTCTTCCTGTGTGTCCCCAATTGAATCCACTATTGTCTTTTTTGGCCCTTGCCAATTGATCAATCCTTGGGATTGAATGTTGACCAACGTGACATAAATATCACTGACCTCTAGGGCATTTCTGACCTTAGGTCAAGGTCAAAGGTCATAAAAAGCAGCACTTTGGCATTTCGTTCAAATTTACAAAATGTATCTCTTTCCTACCAAAAGCATTAGATTCTCTAGTCATAATGTTTCTTGGGTAGTGTTCTTTTCGGATTGTACACAGGTTTTTGATGGAACATCATATAATGCCAATCAGAGTTAAACAGTAACATCTGGTGAAAAGAAAGTATTATAGGCCCTCAACGGTCATACTTTGGTGGATGTTGACCGAACTTGGGAACAATGTTCATTGACCCCTGGGACAACTTTGACCTTGTGGAACTTCAAATTCAAAGGGTTATTAAAGAGGACTAAGGGACTAATTTGTTGCAATCTACAAAGCTTTTTCTCCTATGGAGGATTGGATGGTTCCCCAAATTCATTCCTACTACTGTTTTCTTTTCTTCTCGAAAAGTGACTCTGCATGGCATGTTCACAAATTTTACATGTCATGTTATCAGAGGGTAGTTTAAGGTTCATTTTATGGAAAAGTTGACATTTCTCCATGATCCTCTTCATTTCTCCTCCCACAATTCACTCGGAGATATGACCTCGCGATCTAGTTGTTAATGTAGATATCATTGTCGACATAAACACAATGGAAATGCCCAATTCCATGGGACGGAGATCGAGCGATTCGCGTAGGCCCCCAAAAAGGGCTAAGAAGGGCTATTCCATTAGTAATATGCGTTTCCCATAGTAAAGCAGTGAGATATGGGCTTGATCCATGAAAGAATATATTTTTAGAGATTAAACCTTCGTTTCGATCGCGCTCGATAGACACTTGAAATCATGTTTTTGAGTACTTCGCAGCGCAGGCTTGAAGCACCGGGTCTCGTAGCGTTGACCGCTATACCCATAATGTAGCGCCTAGGCCCTATTATCTAGTATATTCATAATACTACTAGTCTATCTATAGTACTAGTATAGGTCAGCACTACGAGTCGGAGCCGCCCTGGTTTTGATAGGGTTAGTATCGGAACGGTTCGATATTTTTGCAAATCTTTGCATACTCATATAATTGGTGTTTCAGAAATCGTTACACTCGGACATGAGAGAAAACACTATTTTTGTTACAATGGACATGAGTCATGATCCTGCAGAACTGGTGCAATGTACACATCTATTGTTAACCATGTGAATTGGGACCAATTTACTGTAATACCGTTAAAATCTGCATCTGAAAACATTTGAAATCATCAGATAATGAAACAGGCATGTAGATGGGTTGATACCAACAAATTTCACAAAAGCTTGAATCATGTTTATTTGCCAAGGTGTCTTCAAGATGGTCACTTTTCTAATCTAGGCTGTGTGGTCCCTGTACAAAATCATAGCAAGTTAGGCCTAAGTAGCTTAGGCCTACTGCTGGCTACTTTGCGGGAATTAATAGAACCATTGGAAATTACCATTTCTAGCTCAAACCAGCTATGCTGGTTTGACTATTGGAATTCTTCATTTCACTCTATATCTATCTATCTAATATCTAGTCTATCTATCTATCTATCCAGTGTGTTAACAATTGCCTTTTGGCTCCCAAACAGTCATTCTGCGATGGATTCGCCAACTTGGCCAAATGTTTCATTGACCCTTGGACATTTTGACCTGTTAGGTCAAGTCACAGCCCATTAAATGGCAAATATAGGCATTAATGTGGTAAAAATTCAAAATGTATCTCCTCCTACGTATTTTGGTGCGCAGTGCTGATGTTCAGTCATTATGATGGTCTAAAGCTGTACCTTCGGGGTGTTTCATGAATTTTTGATCAAAAACACCCCCACTCGGGCCCAAGGGCCCATTTTATGAAATATCACGTCATGGTACGTTAAATGCAACTCCTCCCACACGATTCATTCTTCTAGGTTACATGTAATGGTCCTTGGGTAGAGGGCTAACGGGGGTGTTCAGGATTTTGGCTCGGGACCCACTTTGGGGCCCAGGGCCCATTATATGAAAAACCATAAAATCTTGTATCGCCTACAAATTTTGTTGCACAGTGCTGATGTTCAGTCGTCATGGTGGTCTAATTTGCCCATATCTTTAGAATGCCCAGGGAATTAGGTCCCAAGGCCCCAGTGTTGGCCCTGGGGCCCATCATGTGAATTTCACAAAACGCCTCTTGTACAAAACGCTCTTTTACAAATATTAGTGCACTGTGCTGACATTCAGTAATGATGGTCTGACCGCTATACCTTTGAGGTGCTCAGGAATTTGTGGTCCAAGGTTCCACTTGGGCCCGACGGCCCATTCATGAAGTTTTCACACAATGATACTTAAATTGCATCTCCTCCCACAAGCTTAATCATTTCATTCAAAGTTTACATGTGTGGTCCTTGGGTAGGGGCCATCGGGGGTTTTCGGGAATTGGTGGGCCCCAGGGCCCAAGACATGAAATACTGCAAAAATCTTGTATCTCCTACGAAATTCAGTTGCACAGTGCTGATTGCTAGGTCATCAATGATGGTCTGATAGGAATACTTTTGAGGTGAAGAGGATTTTATGTTCCAAGGTCTGACTCGAGTTCCTAGGGCCCATTTTTGATATTTAACACAATGGTGTTCGAAATGCATCTCTTCCACCCACAAGCTTCAATTGGTCTTCTTCCATGTTACATAATGGTCCTCAGTAGAGCCTTTTGGCTCGTCTAGGAATTTAGGGACTAAGGCCAGTTCGGGCCTAGAGCCATGAAATGCTGCGAAATATAGTATTCGACAAATCTAGTTGCAAAGTGCCGATGTCGGTCATAAGGAGCCGTTAATAGCCATACCTTCATGGGGCCAGGATTTGGGACCTCAAGACCCAGGCACCCAGGGTGGGCCTGAGAGCCCCTCATGTGGAATCACGCAAAATGTTATCCTCTCTGAAGTTTTGGCCCACAGTACTGACATTCGGTACGGATGATGTTATAAACAGTCAACCTTGGGGGTGTTCAGGACTTGGATCAAGGTCCTACTTGGGCCGAGGCCATTCTTGAAATTTTCCATGGAATTAAACACATTGTTACTTGAATGCATCTCAATTCCAATTGATTTTCTTATATGTAGTGCTCCTTGTCAGTGGTCCATCAGGGGTGTTTGCAAAATTCTTGCTGAAGGTCCAATATTTGTCCTAGGGCCCATAATTTAAATCATGCAAATGCCTCACATTTTTGAAGAACGGGTCAGTGCTAATGTTCAGTTATGGAGAACAATTTCCCAAATTTGAATTCCAAATTCAAATCATGATTCTCTCTATTTCCCATACTAGGTTGTTGCCCCCCCATTCAGCCTGCCAATCCTCCCCAATCACCCCCCAATCTTCCCCAATCACCCCCAATCACCCACTCCCCACCCCTTCATCAATGATTCCCCAATTAAAAAATGTTGAAAAAAACTAAATTCCACTAGAACCCCCGAATCCCCTATATAACCCCTTGATTACTCTCTATTTCCCTATTCTGGGTACGTCCCATTAGCATGAACCCCCCTCCCCCTAATTTCCCCCACCACACTACTATGATATCCCAAATTAGTTTTCTGAAACTCATTCACAAGTCCACTCAATTTTCAGTACTATTTGACCTCAAACTACCATGTTTTGGAGACACATGTCAGAACTACTACCGCAAGGCACCTCTATGCTATAAACAAATAGCGCCCTTGGGATTTTGCTTGGCCGCTCCACTGGAAGGAGTCTGTTTGAGTGACGATTTACAACTGCAGCCTTAGTGTGGGTCAGCCTGAGAGGATTGTAGTTTTTAGGACATAGTGGTACAAGTGGAAGGGAGAAAGATTGATAAAGGAAATCCATCAAGGAGACGATCCCCACCACCCTAAAAGTGCAATATTATGCCCTTAATATAATGATTTAGATGGAATTATGCTAATAGGAATAATTACACTATATGAATAAAATGCAATATCGAAGAACAAACAAAAATTGTGAACACCCAACCCCCACCCCTTCCACACCTAAAGACAGAATGCAAAGGTTCATTGCAGATGCCAGTGACTGACTGTTTGTTGTGGAGCATGTACAGGAAGCGAGTTGTGGGGTAGCCTTCAGAATTTAGAGTAAAAGTCATTTGTAGAGTAAGTCTCTGGCTCTGATATAATACAAAAAAACCCCTATACAAGGCCGTAAAGTCATGACATACGAAATAGAGTATTAATGAAATATTTGCCTATCACCCCTCCTTGTAAACGAAAATAGGATTGAAAACCCGAAATGGAATAAGTGCAATTGTAATACAGTAAATAGAAGAGAAAATAGAATGAGTGTGTTTGAAAATAATACATGCAATGTGCAATTCAGCAACGGGCCACAATCCCACTGCTTTCTAGAAGTGTAGGCACGC
This sequence comes from Sclerodactyla briareus, assembly GCA_026419785.1. Taxonomy (NCBI): domain Eukaryota; kingdom Metazoa; phylum Echinodermata; class Holothuroidea; order Dendrochirotida; family Sclerodactylidae; genus Sclerodactyla; species Sclerodactyla briareus. The sequence continues at coordinate 95,249 of JAODTK010005890.1, read as the reverse complement.
TGTACATTCAGGATTCATAGACATGCCTCAATATGATATGAGTTGACCTTTGCCCCTGAAAAATCTTGCCAACCACCTCCCTACCCACCCCAGAGTTTGTGTGTTATGCTTGTATGAATAGAGAACAATTTCCCTCCCATGTGTGATCAGTACAATAGAAACAAATCCCTGCACATCCCCTTCCCCAATCGAGGCTGGATCGGCAACTGTGCAGTAGCCTTCATTTAGACACTCTGTTCACAGTAAGCCACGACCCATGCCTTAGAAAAATGCCATTTGTAAACAGTACAATTGCAACCTAAACTAGTGTTTTCGTCCATCAGAGCTGGCCTTGAAAGAAGTCCAAACGTTGGGGCTCAGCGGCCATTGCCCAAAAGCCGATGGCCATGGCCTTCAGGGCCTCCGGTCACTTCTTGCATGACTGGCTGCCACACGTTGCCCATGTGCAGCCTCTACCCCTGTATTATCCAACCCTAGGCTATTGCACACAACAGCCACATCTAATTGTTATGAGGAGGAATAATAGCTTGAACATTACTCAACACAGACAACTACAACGGCTCAATTGGGAAGGTAGATGGATACTGCTATGATTAACTTCTCATGTAACTAGTATTTGTCATAGATAGTATCAGTATTATTACTATTACCATTACCATCAAAGAAGATACTGGTTTAAGTAGCCATAAGTGGTGTAAAACACAATTCACCATATCATTCTCTACCTAGTAGCGTTCTTCTGATCTTACTTGCTGGTTACAGCTTTTCAACAACAGTCAGGAAGCCATTCAAGCTCATCTAGGAATCTGGTTATTTTGCTCTGGAATCACTCACTACCCTCTCAAGGAAGTGGTCAACTGATCAAGGCAGGGGTGTAACCTGTTCCCAGGACACCATGTTACGTTTCCATCCAACGACAATCAGTGAATCCCAGATCCGACACTTTCTCAGAACCTGGAGAAGAAGCAAAGATTCATGCTCATGTGGACTGTTTACAGCCGACTGCAAGACTACTATGAAAACCATGCCAAGACAGATACTTACATGTCCACTGCATATGCGCAATAGCAGAACAGGGGGGGGAAAAAAAAAAAAAAAAAGCAAGCCACATTGAAATAATGGCAGTTTTGGTATGGTTTCAGCTATAGCTGATGATCCACATAAATGGCACAAAAGTTAGGTGTAGGTGATCTAATCAGAATTTAGGCGAACAATCACCATAATTATTGAGTAATTATTTCATAGGTTTATGTTTAAGCTCCTAGCAAGATACGCCTGAACAATACAGGCTATAATGCGTGGTAGACTTTGGCATATAATCAACGATGGCAGGAGGTTCAGGAACTGAACTAGATTTCAGCATAAATCTGCTAATTAGTGGAACCGTTCAACAACTTTTCCGATTGGCATTCCAATGGGTGGGAATGCTCTATCAGAGTTGTTAAAAAACACATCTTCAACTCGAAATGTATAGTTAGCTAGTCAATTGCTTCATTCTAAAGGTAGAAGGTAAAAACCATTGATTGCACAAGCGGCGAGAAATGCGGCAGGATCATCTGCCTTGTTTATCTCATATTGGTCCTTATTCGATTGGGATGTAGGTAACAGAAAACTAAGTAGCAATTGTTTATTTACTTCTAGACAGCTGTGGCCATATGAAGATCAAGGTCAAAAGGTTGGTACAGGGCACAATAGGCAATTGTTTGAAACTGCATTTTGACGTCATGATCGCAAACATATGACGTTGAAGGATTTGGGCGGGTGGGGGTTGGGGTCAGGGATATGAGTGGGGTTACGGTAAGGGTAATGGTTGTAACAACAAGATTTGTGAGGAAATCTGAAATGAATCTGACTCTACTCCGAGGCCCCATCCCTGACAACTGTGTAACACTATTTAATACATCCAATTACACATGGGTATACATTACAATATGAAAATCAATATGGCCGTTTTTGTTTCGTCCTGAACTTGACAAACTTTCTTTTAGCAGGATTTCTCTGAACGGTTAGAAGCCATTTTGACAAGATTTTTGTATGTATATCAGGGTTGGGTGAACACGATTTACTTAGTTTCTTGGGCGCACAACTCGCTATAAAGGAGGGCGATTGGCTTATTTTATAATATTCATTTGTTAAGGTCGTTAGCAAAATTCCAGATGAACCGTAACTCTGTTTGGTGACTTGGTTTGGCCCAAGGTGAAGGAATATGAGTCGATGAACTGATTAATTTACAGCGTAAAATTGCTAATTAAGTCGTCTAATTTGCATAATTTTCTGTGCATTCAGGTTTGTAAGATTTTCCTGAAACGTGACATTGATATGGTCCTAAAATCCAGTCCCGACATACTTAACAGAGATTCGGCTCAATGGAGTCATTCAATGTGTCATTTGCATATTTTAATGCCAAAAAATCGTGAAGTTGGGTTTTGGATTTAATTGAACTTGGTGGGTACGGTTTACCTTCAGTTCCAACTTTTTCATCATGGATTCCAGGTCCACTGGGAGTTCATTCAACATCCTGTCTAATTTGCATAATTCATGCAAGAATGCTAAGTTTGCCCGCTTCCAATGAAACTTTGTAGGTGTGACTTATCCTTACCTTCCAACATTCTTAAATGAGCAGCGTTATCGTTCGTCTATTTGCATAGTTCATTCAAATTTCAAAGTTTGTTAGATTTTTAGTGAAGCCTGATGCGTATGGTCACCTTTAGTCCCAATTTTTTTATTACATTGACTTGAGTCACTGCGGGTTATTCATGTGTGTATAATTTGCTTCATTCAGCAAATGTTTAAAGTTGGTAGTCCCATTGAATGTGTAGAGTTGGTCCACATGGTATTGAAGATATATATGTGAAATGAGAAAGGGTCAATGAAGTTGAATATTGTGTCTAATTTGCCTAAATAAAGTCAGGACAATTTCAGTCATATTGCCACAAAACCTATACTCTGTCAGTAGACATGGTAAACAGTCTTATAATTTGAAATTGTTCACTGGTTATTAAAGCTGTCTGTAAATGCTAATACAACAAATCTGGGAGCAAGACATGGAGTGCCTTGTATTGTGTGCATTATGAATAATCAAAAAACCATCGATTTTTTTTGTGCAAACCAGGCGCGGTCACTGGGGGTGATCACTGTACTCTGGAAAACATCTTTCTGAAATTAAGTGCAGTTACAAAATAATACAGAATGTCTAAATTCCACAATAGCTGGAGCGACGATCAATATGTTCATTCATTTTACTTTAATAGCCTAAGTTAAAACCGGCTTGGAGGCTAACGTGGGTGACATGAGAACACTGGTAAAGGTAAACGACAGTAGTCGTACTCAGTACAGTTATCCTCAATGACTGACTGGGGTTTCAGTGGGTTTGCACACACTTCCACATACAGACATTTGTTTACACTGGGAGTTCAGTCCTCTGTGTTGATGACTGAAATAGGCCTCAGGCCAAAGGGGCATATGCCCAAACTTTCTTGAGTTTGGATGCCAAGAGATTCCTAATGCTTTATACAAGTTTTAGCCAAAACGTTTCGTCAAGTACCCATCCAGCTAACCTGTATCCATGGATCTTTAGGAACCAGGCTGGATGTTTGGCCGCATGCTAAATATGTAACCAACAAACTCCTAAGATTCATTCCATAATACTGGCGCTATGCCAATACTGTGTGACCTTTTCTACATAGAAAGCTCGAAGATCTTGATACAAGCCATCTAGATAAGAAGGCCAACAGTGGTATTTGCGCCCACGGAATTGTCACGGCTTTAAAAGACTTGTATTATTTTTGGTTTTATCAACTCAGGTGTGTATGAGGCCTGAGTGCTGATAAACCATCGTTGAAACATCGAGGAAGGTCAAAGGAAACTAAGAATCAAAAAGCATTCACATGAAAGTTCCTGTAAGGCATAATGCACCTTGTTGAACATTCTGAAGTAAATATTATGAGCATTTATTTGGTTTTGAGCTACAGGCACATTGGTGCTCTTGTTATGTGTTATATGTGAAAATATGTGATGTTTTCGTTGGCATGACAATGTCTGCATGAACTCGTTGGTGTGTGTTGTAGTGAAGAATAGAAACCACCGATCGCGCAAACAGGCGAGACTCTGGCGATAGCCTTGTCAATTGAAATAGGTTCATACGAGCGTAGGACAGATTAAAATAGTGTAAACCTTTTGTCATTTTAAACGACATTTTGTGTGCTGTACAGCCGTGCCTAGAAAGATAGCGATACATTCATTCACTGTAATGCTCTGCACCAGCACTAAACAAAAGACAAATCCCTGTCTTGTGAGAAAAAAAATGGGACGGTTGACAGAAATTTGGCAGTAATCTCCTAGAAAATGGTCTTCCATAGAAAGATGGACCATACCCTATATTCCCATTGTTTAGTTTGAGCCCTAGAGATGTGAAGCAGCAGTCCGTCTTCCTGACCCACTGCTCACCCCGATCCTCTTCAATCATGAGTGGAGGAGGAAAATAGCCCGCTGGACCTGAGTAGCAGCGAGCCCATAGCTAGCCAATCAGGCAGAGAGTCAGTTACGGAGGAGGGGTGGCACCTTGGCGCGGCTGTCTTTCTGCAGCAGTACATCAAACTACCTGGAGATGAAACGCTTCCACAGCATAGAGATCACAAACAGCTCACTCACCTAAGAGAAGGTTTGTTGTGGTTACCTCCACCCCACACTACAAGAATTATCCAAATGCATTTCACGCATAGAGATCACATAAAGCTCACATAAAGAAGGTTGTCGTCATTAACCTTCACCCACACTAATGAGATAATGAAATGGTCACAGACTTCCTTAGAGATCACGTCGTACAGCTCACTGAAGAGAAAGTGTTGTGGTTAACTCCACCCACACTACCAGAATTATTCAATGCATTCACAGCATAGAGATCACATACAGATCACTTAGAAAGGGTTTTTTTTTTTGTCATGAGCCGCACCCACACTACTGATCATTCATAAATGCATCACAGCCAAGAGATCACATACAGATCACCTAAGAGGAGGTTTTCGTCATGAGCCTTCACCCACACTACATGAATCATTCAAATGCATGCACAGCATAGAGATCACATACAGTCACCTAAGAGGAGGTTTCTGTCATGAGCCTTCACCAACACTACATGAATCATCAAATCCTTCACAGCATAGAGATCACACAATACAGCCTCACCTAAGAGAAGGTTTTTTGTCATGAACTTTCACCCACACTACATGAATCATTCAAATGCATTCACAGCATAAAGATCACATACAGCTACCTAAGAGGAAGTTTTTGTCATGAGCCTTCACCCAAAATAAAGGAATCATTCAATGCATTCACAGCTAGAGATCACATACAGCTCACCAAGAGGAGGTTTTGGTTATGAGCCTTCACCCAAACTACATGAATCATTCAAATGCATTCACAGTATAGAGATCAAATACAGCTCACCGAAGAGGGGGTTTTTTGTCATGAGCCTTCACCCACACTTACATGAATCATTCAAATGCATCACAGCATAGGATCAATACAGCTCACCTAAGAGGAGGTTTTTTGCGTGTTTTTTTTGGTTATGGAGCCTTCACCCCCACTACGGAATCTTCAAAATGATTCACAGCCATAGAGATCCACTACAGCTCACTAAGAGGAGGTTTGTGTCAGGAACTGTGACCCCACCTACTGAATCATCAAAATGCATTCACAGCATGGATCACATAAGATCACCTAGAGGAGGTTTTTGTCATGAACTTTCACCCACACTACATGAATCATTCAAATGCATTCACAGCATAAAGATCACATACAGCTCACTAAGAGGAGGTTTTTTGTCATGAACTTTCACCCACACTACATGAATAATTCAAATGCCTTCACAGCATAGGATCACATACAGCTCACCTAAGAGGAGGTTTTTTGTCAATGAGCCTTCTACCCAACTACATGAATCATTCCAAATTGCATTCACAGCATAGGATAAAATTCACAGCTCCCTAAGAGGAGTTTTTTGTCATGAGCATCACCCCACACTACATGAATCATTCAAGCAGCCAAGTAATTAAATTACCGCAGATGGTGGATTCGATCAGTTTAAAATAAAGAAGAGCAGAAGACCTTCAAGGAAAGTGCGATTTATCGAATCCCCTGCTTCTTTGAGTAATTTACTATTTGAGTGGAGGATGTGTAATTGGTGTCGATAGTGGAATCAGTAGTGTGGAATGAGCTGAAATAAGGCCTCTATAATGTATATGCATTACCTAGTTCATTCTTTATGTTTTATGATTGTTAAGTGACAGTGTTAATATTTTCTGATGGTGTACTGCTATATCCCCCTTTTCTGTTCAGTTTCAGCATGTCATCAAGAACTGGTAAAGTTCCTAAAGGTACAGAGGGTCATGGGAGAAGACACCGTGGAACCACTCTACTGTTAAATACATGAAGATCACTGTTATGGGAGGTATCATACTGGATGAAACTATCATTCAGGTAAGAATACCACCTGAAACTATTAACACCCTTACAGTTAAAATACACGCAGATACTGTATGGGAGGTCTCATACTAGATGTGAACTATCATTCCAGGTGGTAAGGAAGACAACTGAAAATTGAAGACTACAGATTAAAATAAATGCAGATCACTGTACTGGGAGGGGATCATACTACGCTAACTTCATTCCAGGGAAAAAATACACCTGAACCATGAACACCTTAGTAGGAAAGACATGACGGGACCACGTACGGGGAGTTTATCATACTAGTGAACTATCTTCAGTAAAAATACCACCTGAACCATTAAACCTCTTCTAGTGTGAAGACATGCAGATCAATTTGTATGGGACTTGGTATTCATCTAGCTGAAACTCATCATTCATGTTAAGAATGCCACCTGAAACTATTCACAACCTCTTAAGTCAAATAAATGGGTTCACTGTTAGGGAGTTTATACTGGTGAATTTCATCACAGTAAGAATACTACCTGGACCATCAGGCCACCTTTTTTCGCCATCTTCACTGGCTTCATGTTGAGTATAGGATTTTGTTTGAAGTTCTCCGACTACTTTAGGTTGTTCTTACCGCTGGCTCCCCATCGACATCAAGGATACCTGATTCCCATCAGCTTCACCCTCCAGCTGTCTATGTAGTTCTAGGAAAAAGGCTTCTTGTGTTCCGCCTAGCTGTAAAAAATCTTAACGGGAATCAATCTTTCCAAAACATTGGTCGACGATGGTTTACACTACTGTGTCCATAAGAACCTCAGAAATTTATCTCTAGATTCAAATCATGCTCAGGTCTTCATGCGCTCTCCGGGCATTTCCTGAGGACCTGTAGTTTCTTCACTATTAGTGTGGATTGGTCAGCATCAGAGTTTGTTCCCTTTTAACGCAAGTTGTATTTAGTGATATATAACAATGCTTCATTTATATTTTAGTATTATCATTATTATTAGTATTATTATTTTAGCAAACACTCTACATGTTTACACAACTTGTTTCTATCCTCTCTATAGCATGTGTTCTTCAGTGAAACTGTATGCTTTGAGAGCTCCAGAGCTACCCGAGAGAAATGAACATCACTCCAGCGGGGTAAGGCAATCAATGACATGGTCTCTGAAAAAGGTTCAAAAAATTAAGTTAGTGAAATGTTTTTTAAGTTTCGAATTTGTAATGTTTACAACATGAGTTATGCTTTGCAAGAGAAAACAGTAAAATGTTGATATTAACAATAGGCCATACACAAAACAAAATTTTTTTCATTAAGCAACAAACTGTTTAAAATGTTGGGCATCTTCAATCTGTAAGCCCAATATCTCAGGTGCTCTGATAGCCTCCTGTGGAAGTTGGGTGATGCATCTAGCTCTCCAGGTTGGAACTTAACACCAGAAAATCCTTAGTGCTTGAGTCTTTGGGTCTCTGATACAGTGCCATGAGGCATAGCCCATTCTGGGGACAATGAAGTTAACACTCCAATGGGACATTTGCAATTTGACACTGTAGCAGACCAAACTCCGCCACAACTTATGGCCTGTGTTACTCACGCAAAATTCATGACCCTCGGCAAAAAATTAATGTACAGTTTGTACAGCGGACACTGTGAAAGAGGGTCTCATCAAAGGGATAACAAAGGACTATCAGTCTGGGAAAATTAACCCTTACTCATAAACGTTACAACATCACCCTTCTAGTTGTCTGCCTAGTTTTTGTAGTTGGAAGTGCCACAACTCTCCCATCCATTATGCAATGTGAGAACGGTTAGGCGATATGGGTCCAGGAAGTGAATTAAAAGAGATCATCTGACGCCCCTCTGTAGAGTCTAGAGTAGTAGTGTACATAACTTTTTACATCCACATGCAGAAAGAGTACGTGGGAGAATAGTTCTGATGATTGTTTGTTAACCTGAATCAGCTGGCAAATGTGAAAATAAACCATCCCAGAAAAGCTGCTTTTTGGGTGTATTTGTTTGAAGGGTGTAGTATAGTTTGAAGATGGGTCTGGAGATATCTCGTCTGTGAGAGGACTACTGAATTCTTTATGTAATTGAATTGTTTGCATGTTGCTGTTTCAATCAGCAGTGCTGATTCCTGACTGATAGTAATTCAGTATGTTGCTCAAGTTCAACAATACTGCACCGTGCATAGCATTCCCCCTCTGCTTGCTCTACAGCTGGGAATGCTATTCACTGATGATGTGACAGCTTCAAGGACCTGATCCCCCTCAACTCGCTTTTTGTTCTCGTAAGACGTCCATCTACGGACCCATCCAGGACTACCTAAGCTCCCCTGAGATGGGCTTTAAGATGCGTTAATTGTCACCAGCTTCCTCGCAGACTTTGTCAAGTTCTTTCAGTCGGTCCCACGCTCTGTAAAAATGTCCTCAACATGGTAGGCCACCATCCTCTAATAGCCTGGAAAGTCGTTTTCTATTTTTGCTTTACTTACATTGTTACTAATGAATGGCCCCAAAGTACAGTAATTTAAATAGAAAATTCTAAGGACAATGAAGAAAGGAGTGTGTGCATTAGAATGAGCAGAATGGGAAGTTGGTCAAGGATGGTGAGTGAGTTGGTGACCATCTAACTCAGGGACATAGAAAATTGATTGCTATGCTCTTTTGGTGGTGTAATCAACTAGACAGTAGTAACATGCAATTTGCTTACCCCTAGTTCGTTCTGCTCCAATCCGTGGGGCTGAGAGACCAGCGAAAGGGAAACGAGACCATTTGCAAAGTTCTTTGTATGGCCCAACTGGGATTGAACCGATCCCCAGGTTGAAAGGCGAACGCCGTACCAACTGTGCCAACCACTTGATTATGTGGGGATATGAACATCACATTGAGTCATGTACAATGCCCCCAGCAGTGATTAGGAGGCTTAGGAGGGCAGTATGGCCGAGCTATGAAAAATTGACAAAGAACAAATGTAAATTATTTTTGCACGATTGGTGTTGCTAAGTGTTGGACAATTATACTGGCGATGAGTTTTTGTGTTGCTAAATGGTGGACAGTTATACTGTCAATGAGTTTTTGTGTTGCTAAATGTTGAACAATTATACCCACGATGAGTTTTTCTGTTGCTAAATGTTGGACAATTATACTGGCGATGAGTTTTTGTGTTGCTAAATGGTGGACAGTTATACTGTCAATGAGTTTTTGTGTTGCTAAATGGTGGACAGTTATACTGTCAATGAGTTTTTGTGTTGCTAAATGGTGGACAGTTATACTGTCAATGAGTTTTTGTGTTGCTAAATGGTGGACAGTTATACTGTCAATGAGTTTTTGTGTTGCTAATTGTTGTACCACCTTCCACCATGCAAGGATGGTATGAGAAGCACCTTATCACTGATTCCCATCCCAGAGACGCAGGGTTTCCTGAGCCACAACACCCCAGCCCCAGACCTGTATGACTACCTCACGAAGCACCGGCACTCTGACTTCTTCCACCTGACAATGACCAAGCCTGGTAGCCATGAGGAGAACGAAAGTGCTCTCGTCAACTTCAATGGCCGACTCTCGATAGACTTCAAGGAGCCTCAGGGCGATGGGAGGCAGATCACAGACGAGATAAACGTCAGCTTCATCATCTCCTGGGACGAGAAGGAGTATGAGAGCTCGACCCGCCCTGGCACCCCCACCCCGGGGTACATCTGTGAGGGGGGTATGGTCACCGACGCAGAGAAGAACAAGAATCTGATGAGACTGAAGTACTACATGATAGTCAACTCGACAAAGTACCTCTACCCAACAGGGGCTATAGGTAGGTACTGAAATGTCCCGGACAGCCAAACTGCCTACCACCCCCACCCCAGGGTACACCTGTGAGGGGGGTATGGTCACCGACGCAGAGAAGAACAAGAATCTGATGAGACTGAAGTACTACATGATAGTCAACTCAACAAAGTATCTCTACCCAACAGGGGCTATAGGTAGGTACAGACCCAAACCAGCTACTACCCCACCCCGGGGTACATCTGTGGGGGGCGGTATGGTGACAAATGCACAGATGACAAGAATCTGATGAGACTGAAGTACTACATGATAGTCAACTCAACAAAATACCTCCACTCAACAGGGGCTATAGATTGGACTGAATACCCAAGACATACCCAAACCAGCTACTACCCCACCCCGGGGTACATCTGTGGGGGGCGGTATGGTGACAAATGCACAGATGACAAGAATCTGATGAGACTGAAGTACTAGATAGTCAACTCAACAAAGTACCTCTACCCAACAGAAGCTATAAATTGGTACTACAATAACGAGAACACACACAAAACTTCCTACCACCCCCACACCGTGTACATTTGTGAGGGGGGCATGGTCACAGATGCAGAGAAGAAGAAGAATTTCATGAAACTGGAGAATTACATGACAGTCAACTCAATGAACTACCTCTACCCAACAGGGGCTATAGGTAGGTACTGAAATGTCCCGGACAGCCAACTGCCTACCACCCCCACCCCAGGGTACATCTGTGGGGGGCGGTATGGTGACAAATGCACAGATGACAAGAATCTTGCAAGACTGAAATACTACGTGATAGTCAACTCAACAAAGTATCTCTACCCAACAGGGGCTATAGGTAGGTACAGACCCAAACCAGCTACTACCCCACCCCGGGGTACATCTGTGGGGGGCGGTATGGTGACAAATGCACAGATGACAAGAATCTTGCAAGACTGAAATACTACGTGATAGTCAACTCAACAAAATACCTCCACTCAACAGGGGCTATAGATGGTAGTGAAAAAAGACCCAAGACCATACCCAAACCAGCTACTTCCCCCACCCCGGGGTACATCTGTGGGGGGCGGTATGGTGACAAATGCACAGATGACAAGAATCTGATGAGACTGAAGTACTAGATAGTCAACTCAACAAAGTACCTCTACCCAACAGAAGCTATAAATTGGTACTACAATAACGAGAACACACAACAAACTCCCTACCACCCCCACACCGTGTACATTTGTGAGGGGGGGGGCATGGTCACAGATGCAGAGAAGAAGAAGAATTTCATGAAACTGGAGAATTACAATGACAGTCAATCACTGAACTACCTCTACCCAACAGAAGCTATAAATTGGTACTACAATAAACCATGAATCCCCCACATCCCCTACCACCCCCACACCGTGTACATTTGTGAGGGGGGCATGGTCACAGATGCAGAGAAGAAGAAGAATTTCATGAAACTGGAGAATTACAATGACAGTCAATCACTGAACTACCTCTACCCAACAGGGGCTATAGGTAGGTACAGACCCAAACCAGCTACTACCCCACCCCGGGGTATATCAGTGAGGGGAATAATGTCCAGAAACAGAGATGAACAGATATTATGAGGCTGAAAAACTACATATTAGTTATATCAACCCCCCTGTACCTCTATGTAGGTACTACAATAACCAAGGCACACCCTAAGCTCCCCATTACCCCCACCCTGGGTACATCTGTGGAGGGGTATGGTCACCTCTGGTGAAAAAAGAGAAAGGGAATCTTATGAGGGTAAATTACTATTGACAGTCAAGCTTCGACTGTCGTCTCATTTGAATTTGTACATTCGTGAGTTATACTAGAAAATTGATAACCATGAAAGTATATTGCTGTAGTTTCAGTCATTTCTCAATGCCCCGCACGGCACCTCACCCCCACCTCACCCCCCCCCCCACATTGTAATATTACTGGTGAAAGATTCAGCTTATCTATCAGTAGTTCTGAATGTTAATTCCTGTCTATCTGGTCGGCGTTCCCCCTCCAGAAGCCCCCTCTCATGTACGATACAGACATCCTAGAGTGGAACCCCCGCTTCCTGGTCATGAAGAACGAGATGGAGAGGAAGAAGGTCCTCGTTTATCAGCTGGTCACCAGTGCTGCCAGTTCGGCCGTAAGACAACCCCACCCCTCGGTCTACAGAGTTGCAGTCCCGGGGAGACGGGGCCCGCCAGGGAAAGAAAGGGAAGAAAAAGATTGAAGCGGCACAGAGGTTAGTGTACCTTGTCAATTTGTATTATGCACTCTTCATACGGACGAGGTGAGTCATTGTCCAGGGGAGTCATAGTCAAAAAGGTGATTCTATGAATCGTGTACATTGACGCACCCCCAAGTCACTAACAATGACTTACACAATTCCTTGTGATTTACCCACAACAGCAGTTTCTATTTTTTACATTTTCCGTAAAATGACACATCCCAGAGTAAAATGACACATCCCAGAGTTACTGACATTCAGAGAGAGTGATGCACATGTCAGTCAGTTTGGAAGTAGAAGAATCACAGAACATGGAAAATTTGAGCATTGACCTTTTAAACCAACAGAATCTTCAGGGGAGGCTACTCCCAGTCATTTGATCAAGAAATACTTCCAAAATAGTATATTCGCAACATTCACACACAAGGCTTGAGACAACGCCCTCAAAGTAAAGTGCCTTGCATCACAGACACCTTCTCTGATTCTAGACGTCTTTTGTAATAGAACATACAAGTCATCGCATTATATTCAGTGTTTTCAGGGAAATAATTCCGGACATATCAGAATCATAGCTTTGATTGAGTGGACATTAGTCCATACTTGGAACAGCAAGCAAACAGGGTGTTACCACAGGTAAAGACCCCCTCAACCATTGGAGTAGTTTTGCCAATCTGCACCTTTGCCAGAACCAGATTTCAGGTTCAGATCTTTCGTTGAGGTCAGTGAACCCTGATGTTCACCTCCACATAGCAGTGTTCTCCACTATTATATGTGGGTTGCTGCGATCAGGCAAAATCAGCACCTGCATGAAACGTGCCGCCTGGCCAGACGATTAACTACCAGGGCAGAATTCTTAGAATAACTGATACTTTACTGTTGGCAAAAACCAATGGAGGCCTTTGTCATCAAAGGATACTCTAAACACATCTATAGTGTACTTTTGTTGGAAAAATTACTGAGGGATTCACTTCTAGCCACTCACAAAGACAGTGGTCACTGCTGACCTCATGACCCAAATCCTGAGCATGCCCAGACTGAAAATGATGGTTGGAGTTCAGTGTCCAGTACACCTGTAAACTTGAAAACAAATTACTAGTGGTTGATCCCCTCTTGTAGATTTATTCGGATTCAAAAGATATTTTCGAATTGAATTTTCTGTCCACAGCCTGCCATCAGCTTTGCAGAGTTCAAGGTCCTCCTGGAGAGCACGATCAACGTTCCTCTGACGTCGACTGACAAGAGACTGGTGGCGCTGCTGGACAACAACACCCAGTGGTACAAGGGACTACTGCAGTCACTGAGGTCAAAGTTCAAAGTTGATGGCTCGTTACTTTCAGAGCGAAGACTGGGAGATGACACCACAAGGGCTGTTAGAAGCATAGAGGGACTGTTATCAATGCCGTCTGCTTCCAACTATGGACTACGATATTATGATAGCAACAAGAGCAGCCCTATGGTGAGACTGGGAGATGACACCACAAGGGCTGTTAGAAGCATATAGAGACTGTTATCAATGCCGTCTGCTTCCAACTATGGACTACGATATTATGATAGCAACAAGAGCAGCCATATGGTGAAGACTGGGAGATGACACCACAAGGGCTGTTAGAAGCATAGAGGGACTGTTATCAATGCCGTCTGCTTCCAACTATGGACTACGATATTATGATAGCAACAAGAGCAGCCCTATGGTGAGACTGGGAGATGACACCACAAGGGCTGTTAGAAGCATATAGAGACTGTTATCAATGCCGTCTGCTTCCAACTATGGACTACGATATTATGATAGCAACAAGAGCAGCCCTATGGTGAGACTGAGAGATGACGCCACAAGGGCTGTTAGAAGCATATAGAGACTGTTATCAATGCCGTCTGCTTCCAACTATGGACTACGATATTATGATAGCAACAAGAGCAGCCCTATGGTGAAGACTGAGAGATGACGCCACAAGGGCTGTTAGAAGCATATAGAGACTGTAGGAAGCATAGAGAGATGTTATCAATGCTATCTGCTTCCATTTGTGAACTATGACAAGTGAAACAGATGTCCGACTGGAATATGTGGAGTATAACTTAGGGAGTGACAGGCACTTTTTAATGAGCAGTCAGAAAATGCAATGCTTCTTTCCCACAATACGGAGGAAGAAAATCTGAATTTATTAGTCCCATCCCCATGGTCATATACATTCAGTCGTCAGAGTGTTTGAAGAACTTTGGTATGAGTCTTGTATTTGCGCACCACAACATCTTGCAATAACCAAGAGCCAAAGGCGCGTGATCCCTGACTCTTCCTGACACCTATGGCCAGACACATAGATGGGCAAAATGCAGCTCACTATGGGTAACATATGACATGTCTGACAAATGTCCCATTTTCCAAGCAATAGGGTTGATTGATGTACTCGTGATAAGCAAGCTACATACTAAATTTCAAAATGAATTCAGACCAGACTTCATAAAATTTATGAGGATATTCCAACTTCGGCCTCTGTGGCCTCTGTTGATTTCTCAAACCCCTCCACCCCCAAAATATTTCTCTTTCACAAAAATGTCTTACACAGGGTACCTTGCTCTTGATAGGAGCCACCCAACCTAATTCCCAACGGAACAGCCCAATCGGATTTTAGTTTAACTTACTTGGCCTCAGGTGGTCTCAGACCTGATCCTAAACAAGTAGGGTTCATGTACTCCACATTCCAAATATGAGCCATCTAGACGGGGTGAAGTTAACATCTTAATTTTTCATGTCTGTCTCTATTTCCAACCAACCATACATTGATCCAAAATAAGAACATAGGGTTTCTTGTTCCCCAGAAAAAAAGCTATGCACTAAATTTCAACTTGATTGAAACCATTCTGACCTTGAGGGACCCAGTGTTTACAAGATTTTCATACCAAAACAATAGGGTTCATGTAGTCATCATGGGAAACCACATAAGTACGAGCTTCATCCATCCCGGTGGGGTGAGTTACGTGTTTATACAAGCTGGGCGTCACATGCACACTGATTATCATGACTGCACAGGTTCCTCTGACTTCATCAAGGAATCAAAAAGTGACATCTATGTTCACTATGTTGTGAAGCTAAACATGTCAAGTGCTTGGGATGTCAAGCCTTTTTCCAAAACATAAAAAACCAGAAGGAATTGTTCAGGTTGCTTAAAGTACATAATATATTGATATTATATTGCTTAATATGATTGTGATATTGCGCATTGCACATAGATCCCCATAACTTTGCAACAGAATGTTGTGTCAAAATGTGGTTTGGATTAATGGATTGGGTCTGTTATCAGACCCTTTGACCCTGCTTTAAAAATTATGGGATGAGTAGGGGGAATTATGGAGTAAACTAAGCCTGTATAGAACTTATTCTTAGTCATTATGTACAAGGTACTCGTAGTTGTGTAAATACTGGGCTGATCAGTTTATTCAAATAATAAATGTTACACTGCCTGGCTCGTATCATGTGCTGGCAGGTAGTTTTTGGCCTCAAAGAGACTGTTGTGGGTGTATCGCAATAAATGTGGTATTTTAATGAACTCCTCGTTTATTTCGAACAGATTTGTTAGACTTGTGTAAATGTATTATAACTTTCAGTCCCATTCAATTAACAAGCAAAAATCAGATCCTCTCTATATCATATTCATGATTGTGGTTGTGATTGGTTAACAATTCTTTAATTTGAGAATACCAGATCTGCCCAATCCAGGATGATTGATCGATTCACTCAAGTGCCAATCGTTCTCAACAAAATGACCACTATATCTTATGTTGAGGTTTACAGATCACTTGTTTTGCCTCTCTTCCTCTACTGACCCGAAACGATAGGATCCTTGGGCCACAGACATATGAGGAACCTAATACCTGTATTTTTTTTTTATTGGTTTTCTCCCACAAAAGCATCAGCCCAACCAACAGGGCACTATTAATTTCCACACCCCTCATTCACATGCCTAATTTGAAGTTTGCCAAGTCAAAAACATACATGCATGCTTTCAAGATATCTGTTGACAAGCGTCACAGTAAATCATTATGGAAACCAACAATGTCTCACTCCTGAATAGGAACAGCTCCTCAGAAGGTAAGAGGCTGTAAAGTGCTTTGCGCATGTCTTCGACCTGAAAGCGCTGTATAAGAACAAGATATAATTATTACAAGAAAAGACATACAAAATGACAATATGCATTTCTCATTTCTTGTTTGTGTATTCCTGGATTTACAGCACACACTACCAAGTGAAAATAAGTGTAATCCAGCACACACTACCAAGTGAAAATAAGTGTATGTAGCAATAACAAATTTGCTTCAGCGTGAGACTTTCACATTATATAGGCTGGAGAAATCCAAGGACTTTTACTTTACTTTGAGGGGTAAGCTTCGCAATTGCAATATTATAATATTCAATTTACACCATATAACCACTATTTACAAATTTATGAAATGCTCTATTTCAAACAACTATACCAACACTTCACTCTGATATTATAAAAAAGGAAATTGCATTTGAATATTTATAACTTTCCCAGAGATCTATCCACTACAGTAGCCCCCTTACATTTGCCATCATGGCTGCACTTCAGTTCATACTTGTTTGCCTGTAAGTTTAAATTCTGGTCGTACACATACAATACACAGGACTACATAACAGAAATGACGTCCTAGTAGGAGGTTGGGGAATGCTTTATAGGTGCAGCTTCAATCATGCGATCAAATGGAAATTGATAGGTCATCATTTGAGATCTCTCTCATTTCCATCCATGGTAGTGTCGTTTTTTACAGACCAGGTTTACATGCATGTCATGGGATATCGTTTGAATCATGAAAAGTATACAATTTTATACAACCCCCTGATTTTGGTTGGGTCGTTGAAGTAATATGAACCACTCCCTGCCAGTTTCCAACAGTAAGGTGTTATGCATTGAGGTTGCTTTTCACACAATGGAAACTTTATGAAATATTTCTTCCAAGTGTGCCTGGAGTTCAGCATTGCATTTATAACCTGAATGAGACTTTCACACATTAAAAAAAAAACCTTGGGTCAAATGATGGGTTGGTAGGTGTTGTTGAAAATTTTTGTAAGAGAAAGACAACAGAGCTTCTGTGGAATGTCGAGTTAACACAATAAAATACATAAGATATTTCCTGCGTTGTTCAAAACTGTGACACCACACACTATTGTTATTCCATTTAATACCAGCTTTCAAAGCATATAAGGTGACAGCTCCATCAGATACAAGTGTGAGTCCCCCTGCAAAATTGATACCGAAAATCGGGGGAAATTGGTATCAATGATTCATCCAGAACTCACTGTTCACATTTGTTCGTAGAAGTTTATATTTGTAGGCAAAATGTGAGTCATCAAAGTCAATCATCAATGGTGTAGTAGATAAATAAAAATGCATAGTGGTCACAATGTCCGATTACTACAAACACTGTTCTGTCAAAAAGATAATATACATATCGTTTTTATTACACTTGGTGTCATTCAAGGTCAGGCTACTGAACATCTTGCAACCATCGACCTAGATATTGTTACAAGTTCAAGCTGAATTGTGTATTAAGGAGCCAGGACCTCACTGGCTGTGCCTCAGAAGATAATGTCCTCTTTTCCTTTTAACAGCAACTCTCAAATGATGTGGAGTTAGCAGCTCATGGGTCAGTGGCAGGGATTGTCATCTTGACAGAGTATGATTTACCATTACAGCGTTCTCTCTCCCTCAGTCGATGTTTACACCCGTACGGTTACAGGCGTTCAGAAAATAGGACAGTGGCCAGATTGGTCCCCGTGAACTATTGTGGAAACTATAGACCTCCCCACAATGAAGGCACTCGGTCGCCCGTCGAGAAAATGGGTTTTTTCTCTTCTTCTTCGCCTTGAGGACCTATCTATACAGTTTTCACAATTACTAGGGCTACCAAAAATTCTCACAGAGGCCCACTGGGGGCCACAAATTGAATGGGGGCCACCTAAATTGACAGAGGCCACCAAAATCCACACAAAGGGACCTACTCAGTCCACAGGGTTCTGCTCACAGAGGCCTACTGGGGGCCACCTAAATTGACAGAGGCCCACAGAGGCCACCAAAATCCATGCACAAGAGACCTACTCGGGCCACAGAAACCTACACAGAGGCCTGCTGGGACTACCAAAATCCACCCACAGGTCGACAGGGGCCATCACAACTCCACCTGGAGGCCACTGGAGCCTACAAATCCACATAGGGTCCACCAGGACCACTGAATTCCATACAGAGAGGCCCACTGGTTGTTGACACCCAGCCTTAGTGTTTGGCCCTCCTCTGAAAATAACCCTACTAGGGTCCATGATACGTAACTGCAGTTGCAGTACACAGGATGTTTCTCAGTCTCTGTATTTACACGACTCGCTACAGTTGAGGATTATTTCTGGAATTTGTTCTCCCAGTCCTTGACCATGGCTGTGCTCCGGTTACCACCACCAGTCTTTGGGTTGTAGTTTAATTCCTGTCAATAAAGAGAAAAGATTCAAGACAATGGCTATTGAAGTACAATGGTCACAAAACGGATTTTCTTAAAATTCACAGACTTTCCTGTATGTCCCATTAATTTCCTCCACCAATGTTTCATTGAATCGTTTCAATCTTACAACTGGCCAGAATATGCACCGTTGATATTCTAGCGAAAGCATCGGAGAACAGATAGCACGTTACCTACTTTCCTCGCACTAACAAATGTTGTGCTACAATCTGGCTTTAGAGAAACAGACGCGCAAGTGTGTTTTTTTTTGTACAATCTCTACAATCACGATGGACGGCCCAATCGGGGGGAACACTCGCACTCTTTGCGCCAGTGCATGTTTCGGGCATGCCATGTCTCCTGTACGCACCTGTTTGTTTACAAGAGTTCATACAAAATCTAGCCAAGAAAAATCATGAGGGACCCTCTGCACAGATACACAATCTAATTTTCACTGTCATTGAGCAGCTTTTACAATTTAAGTGCCTTTTGCATCTTTTGATAACATCCCAAGAGATCTGATAAGTTGTTTTTTCGTGACCTGTCCTTTAAGAAGTGCTGGTTACAGTATCTCCAAAAGTAACAACCTATCGGCAACCACCAGTTGTGGAGTCACGTGTGATTCATTTTCAGTAATGAAAACTGCTAAGATTGCTTGCTTTGCTTCACTGTTGACTGGTATATTGCCGATTAGCCAGGGCTGGTTTTGCCACGGATGGTTGGTGAAGTGTGTAACTCACCATGGGTGTAGCCGGGTGATGGTACACTCTTTGTTCTGGAACTATATTATACCTGGTAGATTGCCTTTGCTTTGTTGTTGGCTGGTATTTTCACTAGTTTAGCCGAGTGGTACAAGCTGCGAGAAGTTTTAGGGATGTGGGTGACTGTACCCATGCTGCCAGGCTTGGTATAATTTATCCACCATTTGATCCTGGTATGATAATTATATTTTACCTAATAGATTGCCTTTGCTTTGCTTTGCTGTTGGCTGGTTTGGTTACTGGTTTAGCTGGAGCCAGTTTAGCCGCGGATGGTTCTGGTGATGTGGGTGACTGTACCCATGCTGCCAGGCTTGGTATAATTTATCCACCATTTGATCCTGTTATAATTATTATATTCCACCTGATATTGCCTTTGCTTTGCTGTTGGCCGGTTTGGTTACTGGTTTAGCTGGAGCCAGTTTAGCCGCGGATGGTTCTGGTAATATGGGTGACTGTTACCTGTGCTGCCAGACTTGGAACACTATTCACCATTTGATCCTGTTATGATAATTATATTTTACCTGATAGATTGCCTTTGCTTTGCTGTTGGCTGGTTTGGTTACTGGTTTAGCTGGAGCCAGTTTAGCCGCGGATGGTTCTGGTGATGTGGGTGACTGTACCCATGCTGCCAGGCTTGGTATAATTTATCCACCATTTGATCCTGTTATAATTATTATATTCCACCTGATATTGCCTTTGCTTTGCTGTTGGCCGGTTTGGTTACTGGTTTAGCTGGAGCCAGTTTAGCCGCGGATGGTTCTGGTAATATGGGTGACTGTACCTGTGTTGCCAGGCTTGGAACACTATTCACCATTTGATCCTGGTATGATAATTATATTTTAACCTGATAGATTGCCTTTGCTTTGCTGTTGGCTGGTTTGGTTACTGGTTTAGCTGGAGCCAGTTTAGCCGCAGATGGTTCTGGTGATGTGGGTGACTGTTACCTGTGCTGCCAGACTTGGAACACTATTCACCATTTGATCCTGGTATGATAATTATATTTTACCTGATAGATTGCCTTTGCTTTGATGTTGCTGGTTTGGTTACTGGTTTAGCTGGAGCCGGTTTAGCCGCGGATAGTTCTAGTGATGTGGGTGACTGTTACCTGTGCTGCCAGACTTGGAACACTATTCACCATTTGATCCTGGTATGATAATTATATTTTACCAGATAGATTGCCTTTGCTTTGATGTTGGCTGGTTTGGTTACTGGTTTAGCTGGAGCCGGTTTAGCCGCGGATGGTTCTGGTGATGTGGGTGACTGTTACCTGTGCTGCCAGACTTGGAACACTATTCACCATTTGATCCTGGTATGATAATTATATTTTAACCTGATAGATTGCCTTTGCTTTGCTGTTGGCCGGTTTGGTTACTGGTTTAGCTGGAGCCAGTTTAGCCGCG
Organism: Sclerodactyla briareus; assembly: GCA_026419785.1. Lineage (NCBI taxonomy): Eukaryota > Metazoa > Echinodermata > Holothuroidea > Dendrochirotida > Sclerodactylidae > Sclerodactyla > Sclerodactyla briareus. The sequence goes on along the minus strand of JAODTK010005890.1, from coordinate 74,133 downwards.
GATGGTTCTGGTGATGTGGGTGACTCTACCCGTGCTGCCAAGCTTGGAACACTACTCACCATTTGATCCTGTTATAATTATTATATTCCACCTGATATTGCCTTTGCTTTGCTGTTGGCCGGTTTGGTTACTGGTTTAGCTGGAGCCGGTTTAGCCGCGGATGGTTCTGGTGATGTGGGTGACTGTACCCGTGCAGCTGGAGGTGGTACAGGGGCTTTGCCATGCTGTTTTATCTCCATACTCCTCCGCTCTCTCTCTTTTCGGAATTCTTCCTCCTGTTGCTTCTGCCGTAAAACCTCCTGCTCCACAAATGATATGCGGTCTGCTTCACCACATGCGAGTTCACTGTGGGGCATGAAAATGAATGACGGTCAGTAGGTGTGTTATATACACATTGCTGAATTAGACCCAAGGCCCGGCAAAAGTGTGGGGACTGGATACTGTAAAACCTCTCACCAGGTACATGGATAGGCCTGCCTTTCGTCGGTACCATGAGCCATGCCTTTCGGCGGAAGTGGGGTGATTCATGCTACGTTTTTTCGATCTCGTATGTACCATACCGTTCACTGGTGAAACTGTTGTAATGCGTTCCTTCGACAGCAGACCTATTACGCCATAATCAAACTCCCCCCAAACTCCGCCCCTCATCATAGCAATGCATTGGCGTATTGCATATATAGGTGAAAAGCCCTCACTTTCCAATGTCTAGCACTCACTTGTTTGGTTGGAATTGTTCCATGCGATCTCAAAATCAATTCATTCAGGCCCAAATCTCATATACAAGGTTGGAAGTCGCACTTGTGTACTGAAGAGAGCATTTCATATTGTACATTCGGTATACACAAAATTAAGGAACCGCACCATTACATGCAGATGGCAACATGTAAATTACCATTCCCTGAGAGCGGGAAGGTCATGGAAGACGGCAGGCAGGAGTTTCGGTCTTTATTATTTCCCGATTTGAAACACCAGATGCAAAGCAGACTCTTTCACAACTATAAGAATACTCCGTGGGTGTCTTTCAAGTCATGTATGGATCAAGTGGTCTGGGCCACTGGTTGTCTCTATGATCAAGGCAATGACTTGAAACATGACATATAACAGTCATGAATGGTTAGTTTCCTGCATCATTTCATCCCGTGTTACTTGGTACAGGAGGTGGGTAGATGAAATCATTCAAAACAATGCACCATCATCATGACTAAGAGGTGGCTTTACCACACCATTAACACCTCGAATCAGTCAATCTCAGGACAGGCAGGAGATCCTTGGGCCGATTCCACCAAACCACTACTGAAATACCTGGAGTAAGTCTGAGGCTGTTATTTGTAGTTTCGTCAAATCAGAGAACATAGGGTTCCCAACATTCCAAGAGAATAAATTTGCATGATATTTCAATGATCTTCCATGATGAAATTTCAGAATTCCAGGATGGAACGTTTACTTATTTCCAGTCTGGAACAGCTCTGGAAAGCCACCTCCCACCAAGCATTTGCACTAAGTCCAGACTTTCCAGGATTCAGAGCATCTTTTCTGAATTCAATGACTTTTTCAGGCTTTCCAGGTGAAGCTGGAAACTCTGGAATAATTGAAGCAGAAGAGGCAAGGACGAGGTATAGAGATCCCCTGAGGTAGCTTGTCCGATTAAACATAGTACAGATAGCTGTGTGTAATCTTTGTATCACCTCTTATAGCAGTTTAGATATATAATGTGGGCATATTCTGCAACCAGCACTTGGGGGGGCGGGGGCAGGAGAAAGAAATGAGATGATCCAGATGGATTGAGAGTGAGGAAGGATAGATAGAGCGCTATAAGATTTGTTAGACAGGGCAGGGAGAATATGTCGCTGGGGACTCAAATTACTTCAAGTAAGGCAAGCTCTCCAACCATAAATGCATACAATAGATTTTATGTTGTTTTTAAATCCATGTTAGTTTCTACAAAACCACCAGTTTGTAGCAATTGTTCCTGCAGCAAAAATAGAGCTGGTGAATATTTTCCGAACAATTCTGCTACTCATTTGTTTTTAACAAGAGCAGGCTGCTTCGACTAAGTGCATTCTTCTTCTTCCTTGACATTTCCGGCCTTGCAGGAACAGGCCAGGCCTTCCACAGGAGAACAGCAACAAGCTGGCAGTATGGGTATAAACAGGTATCTATACGGAGATGGATTCCCCTTGGTCTATAGTGCTCCCGGTAGGGACTAAACCTCAGCACCTAGTGTTAGTTTATTACAAGCAATGGCAGTAAAGGCTGTCTCTGAAGGAAGGCACTAGGTGACAAATAATTTAGCAGGCGGAATGTTGTGAGGAGAAGACATTTATGCAGGGAAGAATTGAAATGAAACGGTTGTAATTGAAGATTCCTCAGCTCTGGCCTAGTTAGAGAAAATGCACTGCTAACATGCACTGTACTTTGCGAGGAATATCAGGTCATTCCAGCAGGACATTAGTTATTAGACACCAACAACCAATTATTATACACCAACAACATTAAGACCACTAATGAGGCTGTATAGCATCTCTATGCCAAGGCTGTTCATATACCCTACACAGGTATCATTGTCATTATGTTATTCCATGGGGTAAAAGATGGAAAAGGTCACAGCAGAAGGAAATTTAAGAAAAAGGTGATATCCCAATTGTAGTCAAAAATAGTTTGCAACAGCAATTTTGGGAGTAACTTTTCCACACAATTGGACAGTGTATTGGACAGGTCTCTGGAGTTCGCTCTCTATTTCACAACTCACAAGGACAAGATACCTTGCACAATAGCTGTGCTCTAACAATAAACTGGCTGGGAATCTACGGGAATCATTTTCTGAATGTATTACTAAGTATAAGGTATGAGAATATCTGAAGTCCAGTGAACAAGTCCCCTGGTCTCTTACAACACAAGTAATTCAGCATCCTGCATCATATTTTGTATGACATGTTTCCATCTCATTGGGTAAATGTTAGCACATGACTTGTAAGGGAAGGTATTACTGAAAGTGCTCTGCAATAGAGTGACCAACAATATTCAGATGAAGTTCCTTCACTGTGTGAAACGCGATGCCTAAGGCATTACCACAACAGCAAGTTACTCTGACAATTCTAAGGGATTTCTAGTAATTCAAGATTCCTGCTCTATACGTATTCTATGTAAATTCGGCCAAAAAAGCTTACAAATAACATCGAGAAGTCTCAAAATTTTCCCTTTGGTGCAATCATTTATGATGTTATACTCATTATATTCAACATGCAGTTTTCTAATTAGATTTATGTGCCATACTGCAAACATGCACTAATCTTCTGCATACTTCTGCATACTGATGACAGTATGACAGGGGCACAAAGAGCAATCATCTCCAGACCTGCTAGATAGTTAATTTATTACCAGATTAGTGCAACCATTCAACCAACCAGATAGTACCAGGTATCAGCAGTCCCAACCATTACCAGAATAGTAACTTACATGGGACACCTGTTGACAATATCCAGGAGAAAGGAATGTAAAATATGTCATTTGAAAGTGATAAAATCTTGAGATAAACTACTGAAGATATCTAATTACACGTCAATAACTTTCAGCCCAAATTGAGGAACCTGTGAGATAATGTTGTCTGCAACTAGGCTGGTAAAGCTATAAAGCTCCTATAACCACTTCATGGCAGACAATCTCTCCACTTTTCATTGATGTAGGCTATTTGAAAACCAGTCTTTATACGGGAGGGTCTTTCTGACATTTATGCTGGTACACAAACCTAAAAAAATCATAACTGCATTGTTCAGCCTTCAGCACAGGATTGGCCATCGTTTAGACAATGGCAAAAAGCAGGGTTAACAGCAAACTGAAGGTAATTACAGTTACCGCAGCGAGTTCTCAAACCACTAGCCTAATCTGTTTGCACAAACAGTGGGTATTGGGATAACACTAACAGTCAACACTGAAAATCAAATCAAACTATCTCTTCATGATTTCAACTACCATATCCATTCTAATGAATTTTGTGCCGTGGTGAAAGCGCATCTGTATTTTTTTATCAACTATGTGAATTTCTGGTCCCAATGGGAGCACAACAAAAATCAAAGACAGTCTCAAACAAAAATTTGAGGAAAATCTGGTAGTCTTTGAGGATCACACGACCAGAGAACCCTCTCTGTAATTTCATTAATTGTTTTCTTTATAGGTTTGCATATATCTATTCTGATTCCTTTTGTTGGTACAGTGCACCTCAAACAATTGCGTACCATATTATACAAGAACTAGAGCCACAATCAACGTTCTATTAAAAGTGCATGCTCCAGTGTTTGCATCCGTGCAGTGTGCTTTCAATAGAACGTGGTATTCACATTTAGCCTAATCATCTGATCCATTTTGTTTACTTTAAGCCCATTAGCCTCCTCCTTATCTCTCATACAAGAAGTATACCCAAACATCATAAACCTTACCATCTCAGATAATTGGCCACCATTTATGATAACCCACACAAAAACGACACTTTTGATGACCCATCCCTCACTTTTGAAATCAGACGAACCCCTTTGGGCATTTTGAAGCCCAGGGCAGGCTAATTCTGATTCAAGAAACCCAAAGCAATTTTTGTTCTTCTGAGGCCAGCTTCATCCCTCAGATCAATGAGAATCAAACATGTCATAGCACTCTGTCTGGTTACTGCAGTGAATAGCTGTAGGTGTGATTGGGCTCACTGGCAAGATATATTCATTGATGACAAACTGACAACCCGATCAATATATGGAACACCTCAGCACACCAAGAACACATCTGACAACATATAAATTCCCCAACCATTTCAATTCACGGCCTCAGCGGACCCACAACAGCCCGCTTTTTTTCCACTCTCAATCAGATAGATTATTTTACTTCTAACCAGATCTCTATTGATAGGTCACACTGAATCAGTTGAACGCTCTCTTCAGGATCACCGCCACCCCCCCCCCCCACACTATGCCACCCCATCCCAGTCCCAAACCAGCCAGCGCCTATCTCAATTAATACCTTGGAGCCTTCTTCTCCCTCAATTTCACAGCTGATTTGACATACGAGTCTCCAGGCTCCCTTGAGTTGATCGACCTCAGCCCAGTCTCTTCGTTTACAGGAGCACTCTGTTCAAATAAAGATAACAGCGGAGCAGTTGGAAATTTGACCATGCCAAGTTGTGGAAATCCAATTTAATTCTAATCATACTGATATAATAATTATAATATGTTAGCAATAGTGATATTTATTTCTCTGCAACACTAAGTATCCAGAGATATCATGGTTTGGGGGCTGTGTCTCCATCGCCACTGGAAACTTCAGGCGTTAACGCTTTATCTGATTGGTCTGAAACTAAGTAAACATATCTGCCCGAGTGAAATCTCGGATGAGTTCGAAAGTGGGCACTACTACATGTCTGCTGCCTCTAGTTGACAGGTTTTTTGCACAAACATAAAGAGTCAGTTTTTTTTTCTGATTTACATATGGTGGGGTCATTTGAGGAGGCACAGGAATAGATAGACAGGAGTTAACCACATCAACACAAGAGTATTATGTAGTGTCACTAAGGTAGAAGAGGAAAAGGTAAACCCTCGACAGAAAGGGGCTCTAGAAATGAAAACCATACTAAAAATATGCTTAGAATGGCTTGGAAGGATTACACTTTTTAAGAAATCCCAAAATGAAGGAAGGATTAATGTCCTCAAACAGAGCTTCAAGGTTGGGAACACTGTTTTTCTCCGCAATATGGGATTAATCGTAACAATCTACCAAAACATGACTGACGGTGATGTCACAAACGCAGGGAATGTAACGTGGTCCGTCTCCGCCACAAAGTAGTTAACTGTGCGTAAGGTAGGTGTGGCCAATATGAGCCCTTGTCACGGGAGGGCTCTCTCTGAATGAGGTCCACGAAGAGCGATTTCTGTGGGGACATACACGTCGGCAGTTCACTGGCCTGACATGTCTAGTTTATATACTGCAATCCCTGAAAAGTGGTTGCATGGAACACTTAACAGAGTGATCCATAGAAACCAGACACTCTCCAACAATCCAGGAGAGCTGAGTTACAACATGCACATGGTGTCCATGAATTTGCAAGCAATTGTTCCAAACATGATAATTGCCACGAAAGCCAGGAATATATCAAGTACCACCGAGTGATTTCCTGTTTTATTTTCTAGTTAATTCTCTCAGGATAATGTTTAGATCAACCGTCAAGTTATTCACATGTTATCAATATGTCATATTTGCACATTACATCAGAGAAACTCATATCTTGTCATTACTTTGCTTCAGGCCAGGGCACTTGGAGAGAATTTAACACTATCCCAACCCCTCGGGGCTGGTCCAAGGTTCCTGTGGTTCGATGTTCCAGAGGTCCAATGTTCCCGGGGTTTGATGTTCCCCGTTCTCGTATAAGTTTGAATGACACCCAAATTTATGAAGTTCGATGTTCCCGAGTTCAAGGTTCGATGTTCCGGGGTTCGATATTCCTCGTTATCCTTTTATTTCAATTATTCTTAAATTAATGAGGCTCGATGATCCCTGTTTTCGTGTTACGCCTAGCGCACACACAGGAAACATTGTTTTTCGCGTTCTTGGTCATCCGTATGCGTTGGCCAAAACCAATTTCTGCCCTATATTTGATTTCATTACAACATAGATCAGCAGCCAATTGGAATGCAGGGAAATATGGGAGCATCAAATTGAATATATGGCAGCATAGCCTATATAATGGAATTTATGGCAGTATATATTAATTATGGTTATTTTGCCCAGCCCGGCCCGCTATATAATGTTCAGATCACAAATCTGATTTTCGGGAACATCCAACCCTGGGAACATCAAACCTCGGGAACATCAGACCCCCGGAACATCGGGTAGACCCACCCCCTCCCTTCCTCTTGTCTTAGATCTTCATACTTGGTCTGTTGGAGATGGACACAGGTGGCATACATACAATGACTCACTTACATAACTGTACACAATTGCTTTGAACATACTGTCCATTAGTGGTTTTACATTTGGAACAGAAGAAATGTATTTATGCTCATCTGAACCTTACATCCATCCGGAAGATTCCCAAAAGAATGTTACCAGCTTATCATGAACAACCTCCACTAAGTAGACTTGCTCCTTAAAAAAACACTTGATAATAAACAGGCCGAGACTTCTCGATACAGCGAGAATGGTGACAATTACAAACAGAATTTACGAGCACCCAAACAATAAAGCGAGTCTTTCCACAGGTAAGATACAGCTAAGGCCCTTCCTGTCACGAGAACGACTTCTCGTGTTCATTAGATGACTAGGTATCCAGGCTTCAGGGAGATGGATCTTTATTATCTCCACCTATTTGTCAGATTATCTTTTTATGACACGATCGTTGAGAGAAGCAGACGCATCTGTCGGGAAATCTACATCTTCGGGATGCGGTCGGCAGGAGGATGGGGCATCGGGAGGATGCATGTACAAGAAATGATTGAGAAAATTAGCTGGATGAGGAAACACTATCATAACAACAATATAATAATTAGGAGGTTACGGGAAGAAGAAACACAATTTAGTATATTTAGTATACTCACACCATGGAGGCATGCAGTTTCAGAGATGTAATTTGTCAAGTTTTTCTTCTTATCGCCAAACCACTTAGAGAACAAACTGGGTGCCTGTCTCAGGCCTGGACGAAAGACAGTCCACTAAGAAAAATTGTTTGTCTAATGAATCAATAGAAGACACTTTTCAAATTGAACATGTCACTGCCAGCAGGCCTTTACCTGTAATCTCATGAGAAGTCAATGCTAATAGAAATCACAGTCATGGAGTCAATGACACAATACCTTAACAATGGGCTGAAGAGATTACTGGAGTGCCTGAATGTGCAATAATATTAATTCGCCACTAATGTTCCATTCAGCTTAATATTGACGAGAACACGCATCATGATTTGAAAATGAATATCATCGTTCGAAGACATCATCTACAAAAGAACTTCAGTCAAAAATAGCAGTGCTCAAATCATTTCAATTCTTGGAGAAAATGGTGATCAGTCTGCAAATTTTAAAGGAAGCCAGCCGGCCAAAAAAATGTATATTTTTAACAGGCCACAGGGACCTATTCCATGAATTACGAATTTTGACCTGATACTATCGTATCAACAGATTTTTTTCCAACAGACGCTGTCTTGTATCAGTCAAACAATAGGATTACTACAGATGTTTACCTCCGTGGCTGGAAAGGAGGACATGAAACAAAGCTTGAATGGAACTTCAAATATTAACAATTGGCTCGAGATGAATGAAGATATTGTCTTTGTCCAATTTTTGTCTCGCCGGTATTAAAAAAACAAAACAAATCGGCCTTCAGTGGGGATTTGCGAATGCAGTAGAAACAAGTATCAACAGCATGCTGTCAGTTGACTTATCATGATCAAATGGAACGTCCAAAGTTCCTTCAGCTTTCAAATTCTAAAAATAAAGCATCAACGACATTGAAAATTAATGCCATCGTTCAAACCTCATCTACAAAAGAACTTCAATCAAAAAATACAGCATTCAAATCATTCATTTTGTGAAAATCGGTGATTTATCTCGAATTTCTGGAGAAGGCCGGCTGGCGTAACATGTGTAGTCTCGTTAACACAGGGACCTATTCACGATACTGCGAATAGATCTAATAACTATAGGTTCAACAGATTTTTGGTCTCAATTGTGTTTCAGAACCAAACACATGATCACTATCTTAAGGGTAGTTGTGTGGCTGGAAAGGAGGAATGAAATAAAGGCTGATCGGAGTTTTAAAGGGGCAAGAAATGGTATAGAGACGTGTACAGTGGGAATGCAGTACAGATATAGTCACTGTATAGTATAGTGACTGAACAATACATGAATAAATACTGTATCACACGACTTGATAAACTGCAGATTGCTACAGGGTACAGTACATAGGGTTTATGTCAAAAACAGTACAGAACGACCCCTTGAACCCAAGACAAGGTGAACCACCTATGCCAGCCGATAACACGTAGGTTCTCAGTTTGGATGTGCCTCAAAAGGGGGATGACCTCGGCCAAATCAACACAGCTGCAATTAATTTCCTTGAAGGGAAGGCAAAAGTGTCCAACAATCTAAGAACAGATTAACACTTATTCCTTTCATTTTACGAAGAATCTCTCCTCCAGGTATAAAGAACGGTGAAGCTTTCTTCGTTGACCACCACACAGAGTGGATCATAGGCAAACCCCCTGCTGACTTGGATTTGGATCTGGACTTATTCAGTCAATGGTTTCCTTTTCGAAACCCACTCAAACCAACTTATAATCAAGCCTAAGCTAGGGTTTGTTGGATTTCACGGTCTGATAGGTGACCCAAAGTGATATTTTGAGAATCAACTTTACTGTCGGCAAGGGCTCCTTTCTTTTTGGTCTTCATAAATTAAAATTCAAGTGATTCATTTGTTATGGACGATCACTTGCAGGGTAGCGTGAATTAATTTTGCCTCACAGGGGCTCTTTTCATTGTGTTCTTTTGAAGAAAAAGCCCCTGCAGAAGAGGGCTTGGGGCTCTTTTGATTCAACGGGGGCTCTTTTTCAAATTGACAATGTCACCCACAGTCATGACAAACTCGCCCGCATAGCAGATGTGGTTATTCTTGCAAAAGTTTAGTGCATTGTTTTTCCTAATTATGTTATCCGCATTTGGACTGCTACGGAGACGATTCGGTCACATGCTTGCAGTGGTGTTCGAATATCGTGAGGGAAATCAATCTGTCAGCCGACGCAGACGAAGTATACAAAATTCGGAAATGGTAAACCTGTAATTCGCGACATGGAGTGATATCGGATCACACGATTTGACACGAATTTCTCGACTTTTCAGAGGATTCCATTATTAATGGTGAACAGAGCACTTCAGAAAATGGACTTTGGGAATTTACATTTGTGAATGGCTAATTTAGTTTTTTGAGAGACCCTTTCAGCACTGAGGGCGATTGACATAAACGTTGTTTCTATATTCGCCTGCGAATATTTTTTCAGAGGGCATTCTGGGAAAAATTTGGGAGGAATAGCCGTCGCCCCGCTTATTCGAAACCTGGTCACTGGATAACACAATTACCCTATATCCAGACGGGGCGTCATTGTCAATGGTGAGCATTAAATCTTATATGACCGCCCTCAGTCCCTTTATACAACTTGAAAATGACCAGTACTAAGCCAACTTTCCTATTATGGGTGAAATCGTCTCAATGACCTCTAACTTTAGGGGCTATTAACCATTTTTTATTTGTATTTATTTTCAAGTAGAGGGGCTTAAATGGCTCCCTGAAGTCACAAAAAATTGAAGCCAGGAATTCACAATTGTCAGTCATCAACATTTAAGGCCTCTATCAAGGGAATATTACCTATTCAGGTAACATTTCCCAGACAGTACCAGGTCAGTTTAGCACCCTTCCTTTTTACATTGTATACTTCTGATTGCAGATCTCTTAAGGAGGAGGTATGTCCTGTTACCAAGTTCGCTGATGATAAGGCAATGGCTGGAATCAATCCATGGGGATGATGATAGGGTATACCTCCGACAGCTGCAATCATTCGTGGATTCTTGTGATTCAACTTCCGAAAATTGAATACCGCTAAGACCAAAGAAATGATAATTGATGAACAGAGCCAACTCCCCACATGTATGAATCAGGTCAGGAAATTAAACGTGTCTCCACATATTAATATTTGGGTGTCGTTTTAAACAAATGAATAATCTTACTTGGGGAGACCATATTGATGAGCTCGTTAAGAAGCTTATAGCAGATGATATTGTCTCAGTAAGAATGGCTATTTCAATGTAAGGTCAGGATTTAGACATGTTCACAAAGCCACCATTCGCGGGGGTTTTTTTGGAGATATTGCCTGAATGGGTGGGTGGAATGTCACAAAGAGAGAAGTTGATCGAATCGAGACATTCAGAGGAAAGATGAGAGGATGATTGGGGTTTCCCAGGTGTGGCGGACTGACTTCAGTTTACCCGTGCCTGCTTCAGTCGAAGCTAGAACTTATTTGGGTTGGACAGGATAATCCTCTTTATCACATTTTCACGATAACCGTATTGGTAGAGGTATTGGTAGGATAGGCTTCCCAGCTTAAGACTAATCATTACAAGAATTTTGCTTACCCCGTGCAATGAAAGCTTTTACCGTGGGTTAATCCGTTAGATTTGGGTATTACTTTCGTCATGGGTGCCCCCCCTTTTTACTTGTTGTACCTAGTCTATACTCTTACCCTCTATCTTTAGCAGTCTTTGTACATAAGCAATCTATTTCTATATTTATCACATGTATTTTCATGCGTTTCAAGTTTGGTTTTCAAGTTCATGTGCGAGGTCACAATTGCCATTATGGAGCAATAAAGTTTTCTATTTATCTATTCGCTCCATGATGATATTAAGTGATCACCACCACCGAACTGGAACACAGGATAATCAAACCAGTCATTATTATGCCAAAGTGGAAGCGTAACAGTCTGATAATATCAACAAAATCGTGAAATATATGAAACGTCCAGGATTCTCTGGTTCTTGGTAATGAAGCTAACAATTCATACACAATAGGCATGCATTTTGCCCCCCCCCCCGCTCTTTATGAGATCTCATGTAATGTATAGAGTGCAACCATGTGTAGGCCGATTACCGTTATACAAATCATGGACTGCCCAGCAATGATACCTTAGTGAGTTTGCCTTGTATCCACGAGTACAGTGATTCGCTCCTTTTGATATCGTATGACCTCGTACAGCATTAACGAGTGAAACTTTCAGCGGAAATTTAAAAATACTTGAAACCAGCAGCCTTCTGAACAGCAAGAACAGTTCAGCACAGAGAAAGAACAACAGATGCAATTATAAAGAACAGACTGATGTGGACTGACTGTGAAGAGCCTCACCTGACACTATACAAACCATTATCGTGTGACAAGTGTACAATCAAGGTACTCAGGAAACCCACGGAGGTTAGTACAAACAAGGAAGGTACAGGGTGTTAATTGTGACATGTTTAAGGACTAACGGAGAAGGGTTAGTAAAAGACTGCTACCGAGTGATTAGCATGTTGATTCCATTAGTCACATCTACAAGAGTTTGTCAAGTATGTCATGTGTAGGCCCATATGATACCTTATTCATTTCTGATAGAACCCAGGTTACAATATATCAGCATACCATATTCCTTCTAACCACCAACCCCCCTCTCGATATGCCCCCCCTAAATGGAAGGGAATAGCTGGGACGAACCCCCACCACCCCCTTCGATACTGATGTCGTAGTTGAGACCAACCTTCAATACATCATCGAATTAGGGGGGGGGGGTGGGAGAGACATTTGCCTGGCTTTTCTAGTTTGCCCCAGCTGTTTGAAAGGTTAGCCCTACAAAGTAATACCGTCTACCGTAGTGCCAATAAATCCCGCGGAGCAAGATGGCATCCTGCAACTTGTTCTAGATGTTTTGAAATATTGATGAAGCTGTTCAAAACAACTGCATGTTGGATACAACAGAGGTTTTTCATGAAGAATAGAACAAATATATCTATAGGTCCAAACCCCTTTGAATACGGAAAGTTCCTAAGTCAACATTAGCAGACGTTGTTGTTCCCTTCTCTCACCAAAGTAACCAACAAACCACCCACCAACCCACTACATCAATCCGCTCCCATAGGACTAAAAGTAGAAAAGAAATTAGTTAGAAATGATGTTGTAATTTCAATAGACAAGAAAACAAAGATGTAGCAGGGTTGTGCAGGTTGTGCATGAGGAACAAATCTAGCAGTAGTCCTGCAGTCCGAGACGCTAAAAAATACTATAAGGACAACCAAGCTTTACAAATATGTGCAGGTAGTCCTGATTGAAGAGGATTTCTGCGATGCGGATACCAGACGAAATTGCTAATTGTACACTGGGATGTGCAAGTATGACATCATCTATTATTGCATGATGGGATGCTTTTTGATCTGCACGATACAAATGCATAAACTTCAGGGGGCTCTAAATCAGTACGAAAGTCGTCGTATGAAATTTGGGATTGGACTGAGCGTTCAGTTCTTTCCAGCTAATAGAATAGCCTCTTTAAAATTCCCTCTGCAGTTGCCGTTATTATAATTTTGAATTGACAATCTTTGCATGATGTCACATATTCAAGAAATTTTATATAACGGTATTGGGCATCAAAAAGCGGCCCCCTACGGATAATTTTTGCAAGCGTCATGGATGGATTTAGAAGGAATACGGTGGTATTAGACGGTCAGAGCAAATGCAGTTGTGTATGAGTCATATCAGTTTGCTGTTCCCCCAAATATTCACCATTTTCAATCTCAACGCAAACTCAGGAGGGGGAAGGGGGGGTGTTAGAGAGGGGAGGAGGGGGGGGGGGGATTCAGTAGAGTAAAATTTATTAGTAATATATGAGGAATGGGTGGGACTAGACTTGGAGATGATTACAGAAGTGCCCACAGTATGAATGGTAGGCCCTGACACTCATAGCGCCCAAAAGCCTGGCAATCCAATGATATTGCTCCTGAACGCCGACTCCAAGACACCTACGATTTGAAAGCAGCGGGGGTCGAGGATGCCTGCTTAGATCTCTGTAGTACAGTTACATACCAGAAAGAAACCAATGTCCTGGACACACAAACATTGGGAAGGACCAGTTTGAGGACCCTGTATTGCTGTGGAACTCACTCATGCGGGCTCTAGAAACACACACTACATTACATGTGCTTAACATCTATAAACATGACAATTAAATAATAACATGGGCGTAACAATGGACGCCCTTGCCATCACTTATATAATATATGGAGCCCTCCCCGGGTACTGTGAGGCGTCGCCCTCCACGCTCGGTGATGGCCCCTAGGTTCGGTCGTAGCCCCAGTCGCGCCTACCCCCCATCAGCAGGTTGGCATAGAACATCGGGTCACGCACCCCAGTGATACTAGGTGGAGGCCCTGCGTTGGTCCCCTTAAACCCCCAATCCAGGCCGTCTCCCCCACAGTGAGCATTCACCCCTCCAAGTTTATAGGAGACGGAGGAAACAACCAATTCATCGGAATGGAGTCAGGATCCAAACAGGATATTAAGTAAATGAATAGCAGCAGTTGCAAAATCTGTCTCAGACAGCTTGGGGCTTCTTCCAGTCTGGTATGGAGTGGGTCCTCAACTTATTACTAGTTCAACTAATTAGGCAATAACTGACAACTGCAATTGCAAAATTAATAGTGATTTAGAAAAGATAATTCAACAAGTAGTAGGGCTATCTTAGTATCGCGGTCATGGGTGGGACAAGGGAAAGCGAATTGGAAGTAATCTCCAATATACGGGACATGCTACAGCCCAGGCACACTAGCACAATATATACGCAGTTCTCCAAAACACAGTAAATAGTTCTAACTGCCAACACCAACTGAAACATAAGTCAGAGTGACACTCCGAACTACAAAGGACAGACACAAAAAACCCAATTTGCGCCTAGCCATAACCTAAGGGGTCCTCTAATTATGAACGGTCAAATGAAACTGTAGCCATTTAGCCACTGTACTGTGCACGAGAATAGTTGCAAATAAATTAGTAGGAAATATTTACAAAGGAAGGGGGAATTTGGGGAATATATACAAAAGGGTGATTATATACAATATCTGGAACTGGTACGATAAGTATCGCACATAGATAAAAGATGAGTTCATGAGGGAAGAGGGGTTCTCCCAGAATCAAAGAGCCGTAGGTAATTAACACTACATATAGATAATACAACTCAGAATGGAGTGGGGCATGGGGGAAACTATTGGGACAGTAAAAGGTTACAATCCAACAGCCGTTGGCCCAACGGCCAGGGTGCCTCTAGAAATCCTAACTGGAAATCTACTATCAACTCCTCAAAGCATGCCGCCATTGCAGAGCAGGCATGCATGCCACTATGGAAACGGGGTGGGCTACAGAACGTAGAGAGAATAGCGATAGCTACATGTTTACCACGGAGACAACACTGATGCGCAAGCTACTCTAGCAAATTAACCATAATGGGGAATGGCATGCAAAATATAAATAAGCTACAATTCTGAGAGAAATGAAACTAATATTCATGACAACAGTTTAAAACAATATCATTTTTGCACATTGAAAAATAATACGGAGCCTACTCAAGCATCATGATAAGCAAGGGTATGGGTAAAATATCTCGACTGCCATGTCCAAGTACTAATTAACCTCTGAGGGGGGGATTATTGGAATGATTGCAATATCTGCTACATACAAAATAAGCCAGGCTGCCCCCAACGGCACAACTGCTTCAAGACATGCTAAACTGAACAGGTATGGATTCTTTGAGAGAATTCCAACAGACATAAGTACTTTCAATGGGCTATGGCAGTCAAATAAATTAGAAATACTTTGCTAGGGAACAGCAATTTGATAAAGACAGTGCTTACCTGAATGGAGGCGGAGATTCCAAACAGAATATTAAGTCAATGAATAGCAGCAGTTGCAAAATCTGTTCTTCAGACAGCTGTGGCTTCTTCCAAGTCTTGATGGAGTGTGTGATGCCTCCAGAGATCTTGACTTATTTAACCGATCAACTCAGGCCATTGACCAAACAAGTCATGGCTGGAGAAAAAAGGGTCAGTTTGTCCCACAACAGGTGGGACCTGGTGAGTCAAAGCTCCACAGATTTATTGGCATGAGCGCTTCCCTAACTTCAGGACCTTGAGACTATATAGCGAGTTGTTAGTAGAGGCACCGAAGAGCCTCGGATTGTTAGGGTCCCTCTAGTGATAGCACTCAAGGGTGTTGGGAGATAAGAAGGGAACATAGAGGGTGTTTATAAGTAACATGTGCTGGTCACACGTGACGGACAGTGGAAGCTGTCAGACACAACTAAGTGGGGACAATCCACAAGTTGTCAGACAGGGACTATTGAACAGATGAACAAAAGAAGGGTGATAGACTGTGAGGTAGGTTATAATAGAGAGGATCAAAGCGTCTACTAAAAAGCCTCCAGACCCTAGAAAACTGAAAGTGGGTGAGGATACTAGCACATCATAAAAATGGGAAAGACTGAGGGGAAAGGTTAACACAAGATATGGAAAAATGAATAATAAAGTAGTCTTTGGGATGCCAGGAAGATGAGTGTTGGTCAGTACCTACACAAAGGGGCACATGGCCCACCAAACAAAAACAAAGAGGGGCACACTCAATGGCCCAAAGAGTGAGAGTTAAAGGGGTGGTAGTGTTGCGGACAGGTGAAAAATAGGAGCCTGATACACTCTCCCTCGCTGAAATGTTTTCGTCCCGACAACGTACAGCAAAACCTGCAAAAACTGAAAGAATAGAAGTAATGTGTTAAACTTAACTCTCATCAGCATGTAGGAGTCCCTGCAACATTATAATTTGCTGTTGCATCAGACCCATCACTAATGAGGGTTTAAGTCGACCATCCGAAGGTAGGCAGGAGGCAAGTACAGGGAAGGCTGATGCATCTGGCTTGCCTAACTCCTGGTACGAGAGGCGAGGGATAGGAGCTGATTCCTCTTTGGCCGATTGTCTGAGCTTCAGCAGCAAGACGTTAGGTGATCGAAGCAGTTCTTGGGGAGGGTGGCGCGAAGGTCTTCAATCATTGGAGGTTCAGCAACCTCTTAAGTGGTAGTTTCAGCGGCCACTGCGACTCAGGGGAGGTGGTGGGCATCCCTGAACTTCCTCTGGTTGGGGACCATTCAGGACCTCTATTACTACATAGGTCGGGCCCAGGGGTCTTTCGGATGATGCTGTGGAGGGGGTAGAGGCATTATGCCATTCATAATGCCATACCTGTCTCATCGCATCGAGTCGGACTCATCTCAGGATTGGTCTCCGTCCCAGGATCTGCCTAGTCCTTACTCTGCGGGAACTGGTCGTGGTCGGTGTGAGACCTGGTGCTGCTCGGCTGGAACCTCAACGGTAGCAACATATTGCGGTGTGAAAGGGTGCGGTTGGGGCCATTGCCATTCTTTAGGCTTCACCACATAGACTGGCAATGCCATCCCCACACTGCCTCACAAAACATCCACTTGGTCCTCCCACCTGTTGGCCAATTTCCTCCCTCACGGGGCCTCCATGTTCCTCACCAGGACAGGCCCAAGGTGCAATGGCGTGCTCTCTTACAGTGGCATCATAATTATTGCGGTGACAGCCGCTTTCTTGCCAGCCTTATCTGAAGCAGTCGTGGGCCTTCTGCAGACGATCCTTCAATCGACTCCGCATATACTCGAGTAGAGGAGGGGCCATCTTCGCCATCTAGGGTGAGCCCTAACCTAAGGTCGATAGGCAGTAGGGGCTCCCTGACAAACATGACGGTAGTAGGGCGACTCGCCTGTTGCCTCGTTCCTGGTGCAATTGTAAGCATGCACAGAGGGGCTACATGGGACTTCGCCATTCCCTTCTTTGGTCCTCTAGCGGTACCGAGCAAGTTGAGGAGCGTCTGAATGAATCTCTCCATTGCCCGTTACCTGGGGGATGGTATGGTGTGTCCTAGCCTTCCATTATCCCAATGGTCTACAGAGTGACTGAATTACCCGGGACTCAAAGTCGACGCGACCCTGGTCAGACGTGAGGCGTCAGGGAAGCCAATAATGTACGAAGACATTTTCCCATAGGCCTCGCCACAGTGGTAGCCTTTGGTCTCTTGTCGGGTAGCAAAGGCATACCTTGTGAAGTAGTGGTCGTCAGGACAAACACATTCTGGGGTATTCCTCAACATCGGCTCGATCGTGAGGAAATCCATGCAAATCAACTCTAGTGGCCTACGGGGATATGGTCACGCGCTAGCTGCCTTGGAGGCTTTGGCTTTCCTCCGAACGCACGACTCACATGAATGACACTGGCTCTCTATGAATTTCTGCATTATGGGACAGTTTAGCAGCGGGAGCGATGAGGTCCGCCTGTGCGGTCTACGCCTGGGTGACCAACATCATGGGGAAGCCCTCTAAATGCCACCCATCTGTGAGATTGGGGTAAGACAAGTTGATACCTGCGCCACCAGTGTGGGGCATGGATTCGCCGATAGAGCACCCTGCCCCCTAAGGGTAGTTTATCCCACTGCCTGCAGAGCAATTGCGGCCTCGGCGTTTGTTCATCTCTGCCACTTGGGCCGCGTAGGCTTTGTTGCCGCGCACACACTCCAAGAGAGGCCTAATACCTAAGTCTTGACGCTGTAGCTCAAACCAATCACAGGGGGTAACCCCATGGAAGTGCTTCCTGGCCGCCGACGGCTGGGCTGACGAAGTGAGCTGGGACAGCCCCCAGTGAATCGGTGAGTGTCTCTACGAGGGTTGTCTCACCCAAGGCGGTGGTTCTGGCTCCTCAAAACGGTTACTAATGGTACCAGTCCTTATTGGCCTAGAGCTGGCCACATGCCTGGGTGGTCCCTGGAGAAGAGCTATGGGCGGCGGCGAGGACCTCACAGCTGACCTTTGTCATTGGACGGCCAATGCAAAGGCTGTAATTTGCAGACTGGACTACCAGAAACTTCTCCCGCAATCTGCTCAGCTTCGGACGACTGGAAGTCTAGAAAATTCAGCATCGTCAGCTGGTGGCGGATGGGGACGTCGTGAGAGGCATCAGCTGCCTGTTGATTCCTGCCTGGCTGATACTTCAGGTCAAACTGAACGTGGCCAGGGCGGTAAACCAACGATGGCTAGTGGCATCCAACTTTGCTGTTGTAAGAACATACGTCAGAGGGTTATTATTCAGTGACCACTAAGAATTTGGTACCATGAAAGGTAGTCAGCAAAACTTGATGTTACTGCCCACTTCAGGGCAAGAAACTCCAAACTTGTGGCCAGGATAGTTGGTCTCACTATTGAGGTAGGCCGCTGCTGGCATATGCTACCGGCTTCTTGAGTCTACCCTAGTGCTCCTGGTACAAGCGCTTTGCCCCAAGCACGGACGTACTGCATCGTTGGAGGCAAAGGGTTTCCTCAAAAGTTGGCCGACAAATGGAAGCTTGGTGCAGTAGTGACAGTAGTGAGTCTGTCAAACAAAGCAGTCAAATGCAGCCTGGCACTCTGGTCCAGTTGTCTCCAAAGGGGTGTCTGGTGAAGGCCGCTCACCTGCTGTTTGTCGCCTGCCAGCAACTGAGTTACCTCGCCGCTTGCGTACAGGCTCGTTACTGAGTGGATAAGTATTCAAGGCTTAGCAACCTACTATAATGTTCTATGGAAACGTTCTATAGTAGCCGGCAAAGCCAGGAATGACTTCAGCTCTCTCACTTCTTAGGCGTGGCAGGTCTTCACTGCCGATACTTATATGATCTGTCTGAACCCCATCGGCGGAAATAACGTGGCCAAGACACTTTACTGATGGCTGGAGGAACGACATGTCCGGGTTAACTTTAAACCCATATTACCTAAGGCAACCTAGTACCTTTCTCCCATTTTTTTTTTTTTTCTGTCATGACTACTCTAAAAGTATGCGAGGAAAAACCAGAAGGTCATCAAGGTAGAACCAGAACACAGTTAAAGGCCATTGACCCCATACATTTCTCATCCATCTCTGGAAAGTAGCAGGCGCATTACAAATGCCTTGGGGCATACGATTAAACTCGTCAAAACCCCAGGGGGCACCAGAATGCGGTCTTCTGCTGGTCCTCCTCAGCCATCTCGATCTGGTAATAACCCGAATTTGAGTCAAGGGAGGAGAGAACCGACAGATCCAGATAGGGAATGGAAGTGTCCTCTATATTAGGGATTATTATACTGGTCCTTGACTGTCCTAGGAATTAAGCAGACGGTATAGTCCACTTGTCAGACGAAGGTCGGCCCATCTTCTTTCGGACCAGTAAAATGGGTCTGTTTTGAGGCATACGGGACCTAGATGACTCCGTATGATTTCCTTCTGCAGGAGCTCCTGGATGTGCTAGCGTTGCATCTTTGAAAAATGATGGGAAAATGCGTCGGCTCTTGGGCCTGAAAGGGGTGTATCAGTAATTTGATGTGGGCTTCACCTCAGAGGTTCGACCAATATCCAGATCATCTGTCGAAAACACATCACGTGCATTGACAGGACCTGGCCTATCCGCTCTCGCCACTCAGCGGGAGCAGGCGAAAACCGGCAGCTGAATGGTGCTGAAGCACCACTAGGATAATTGTCGGTGGTGACAGTGGTACACGGACCTGGGTAGGATTGTGTGACCCCATTGGCTGCACATGCTGAGGCAAAAAAGCTTGACAATGGCATTACCCTCCTGCAAATCCCTGTCATACGGGAAGTGTTTGGTGGTGACACTCACCGGCAGGTGAATGGGGACTTGGGCTGGAAGAGAGGTTGTGAATATGGCTAAACCACAGCACTACTTTGCAACGCTGTGTGTTGTTCCACCTAAGAAAATAGCCTCTCTACCCAAAGGTTGGGCATGTACAAGGGACCTCTATAGTTGCTCTTGGTGGTAAAAGTGGGTTATGGGTTGAGTGTTAGGGTACCAATTGGCCACCCTGCAGGAGGCAGCGTGTGCATCGCCCCCCGGGGATGGTAAAGCTACTCCGAGAGGTCCGGCGGAAGAGGCGGCCAGGGAGGCGGTTGTGTCGAGTCCCGGCGGCGCAGGAGTCAAGGGGGCAGTAGGAGAGCCTGCAGCAATCCCGCTATCTCAGGACGGGGTAAGTATGATCTAGGTTATGAGTTGGAGCAGCTCAGAGCGCAGGTGCAGCCCTCAAAGCACCACATGAGATCAGTCCCCACCTTGTCCCTCTCCCATCCGCTCAAGCGAGAGATGCTTAGGTGGCTGACCTCAAGGCCAGATGAGGAAGGGAGGGGAGAAGTACTCCAGCTGCCAGCAACAAGAGGTCCCAGCCCAAGGGTTCTGGTCCCACCCCTAGGGAAAGGGGATAAGTATTATGTTACAACTGGGGAGCGAAGAGAAGGGTCACATGTTCCGTGACTGCCGTAACCCCACGAATGCTGTGCAGGGTCAGCGCAGCCTGCTTGCACGTCCAGGGACGACAGAAGGCCCCCAAGGGAGCGGGTCAGTGCCTCAGCAGTAGTTGGCTCCCACATTACATGCAAGGGCCCGGCCCTAGGGAGGTATTATACCCGATGGCGTGGTAGGGGAGTACCTATCACGACAGTTCTACTGGATGGGGTCAAGTTCGACTGGAGTGGGGTTGGTGGTCGGACGGCAGTACCACCATATAATCCTTACTTAATCATAATCTTCGCCTGTCGTCCACTGGTGCGCTTAACCGAGTCTCTCGGAGATGTCATTTGGGCTTATTCACTGCTGCCGGAACGCAGGATCTGGGTCGGTTTCCTGGGGGAGCCTTCGGCCTGGAAAATCGACAGGGTAGCGCTGTTCCTATGTAGGGTGCGGTCGGGAACTGCAGTGTAGAGGCTTCCACCTCATAAACCGGCAATTCTCCCACACTGTCGCACCACCTCGTACAGCTGGTCTTCCCATCGCTTTGCCAACTTCCGTCCACCACGGGGCCTGACGTCATCACCAGCACGTTGTCGCCTGGTGTATGCCTTGCTCCGTACCTTCAAATCGTAGTGTTCCGGTTGGGTCAGCCCTCTCTTAGCCTTCTAGGACGCCAGTGAGGGCTCTCTGTAGTAGGTTTGCAGCCGTTCTACATACCCTTGAGGCTGGAGTTCAGTCCTTTTCTTCTGGGGCCAAACCTAGCCGCAAGTCGATTGGGAGCAGTAGGAGGCCCCCTACCGAACATCAGAAAGTAGGGCGACCGCAACAGTGGCTCTTCCGGGTTGTGCAGTTGTAGGCTGCCACAAAGAGGTGACAAATGGGGGGGGAGCTTGCGCCAATCAGATTCTCCTCATCCTCCAGAGTCCCAAGCAGGTTGAGGAGGCTGGTGGAACGCTCACACGCCCGTTTCCTCTGGGGGATGGTATGCCACACTGCCCGTTCCCTGGGGGACCACGTTTTGTAACGCCGCTCCAGACACTTACGATTTGAAGCAGCGGGGTTCGAGGAGAGGATCCCTGTTAGACCCCTGTTAGTACAGTTACATACCAGAAAGAACAATTGTCTGGACCCACACAAACATCTGGATAGGAACCAGTTTGAGACCTGATTGCTGTGAACTCACTCACTGGGCTATAAGAACACAAAATACATTAAAGGTGCTCCTTAACATCATCATACATGAAAAAATAATACATGGGGCTTTAACAATGCACGCCCTGCATCACTATATATAAATATATGGAGCCTCCCCGTGGTACTGTGGAGGACGTTTCGCCTCCACGCATCGGTGCTGGCCCCACCTAGGTTCGGTAGTAGCCCAGTCGCGCCAACCCCCATAGCAGGTTGGCATAGACAGCGGTGTCACGCACCCAGTGAGGACTAGGTGGCGCCCTCGGTGTTCCCCTTAAAACCCCCAGTACAGGGTCGTCTCTCCACAGTGGAAGAGCATTTCACCCCTCCAGTTATAGGAGCCGGAAACAACAATTCATCTGAATGGAGTCAGAGATCCAAAACCGAATAGTAAGAAATGAATAGCAGCAGTTGCAAAAGTGTACTTCAGACAGCTGTGGCTTCTGCCAAGTCTTGGTATGGAGTGGGGTCCTCAACTTATTACTAAGTCAACTAATTAGGCAATAACTGAACAATGCATATTGAAACAATAGTGATTTAGAAAAGATAATTCAACAAGTAGTAGGGGCTATCCTTAGGATCGCGGGTCATGGGTGGGACATGGGAAGCGAATGGAAGTAATCTCCAATATAAGGGACCATGTACGCCCAAGGCACACTAGACACAATAATATACTGAAGCTATCTCCAAAACACAGTAAATATGTTCTAAGACCTAAAACCAACTGAACAGAAGTCAGCGTGACAATTCTAAACAACAAAGGGACCGCAAAAACCCAATTGGCCGCCTAGCCATAACAATAAGGGGTCTCTAATTATGACACGGTCAAATGAACACTGTATCCATTTTAGCCACTGTACTGTGCCCGAGAATAGTTTTGCAACCAATAAATTAGTTAGGAAATATGTACAAAGGAAGGGGAATTTGGGGATATATTTTACAAACGGGTATTATATACAAATATTCTGGCACTGGTAGGATAAGTATCGTAAGATAAATATGAGTTGCATGATGGCAGAGGGGGGTCTCCCAGAATCCAAAATGAGCAGTATTAACCACTTACATATATTATAATTACAACTCAGAATGGCTGGTGTGGGATGGGGGGAACCTATTGGGGACCGTAAAAGTACAATCCCAACCCAGGTGGCCCCAAACGGCCAGGGTGCCGATAGAAATCCTAACTGGAAATCTATATCAACCCTCAAAGCAGTGCCAGCCATGCAGAGCGGGCATGCATGCCACTATGACAACGGGGTGGCTAAAGAACGTAGAGAGAAAAGGGATACCTAACATGTAACACGAGACAACACTGTGAGCGAGTTACTCTAGCAAATTGCCATAATGGGGAAATGGCCATGACCTTGCTAAATATAAATAAGCTACAATTCTGAGAGAACTGAAAAAAATATTCATGACAAAGTATAAAACAATATATCATTTTTGCACATGAAAAAATAAACGGAGCCCTACTCAGCCTCATCGATAAGCAAGGGTTAAAAAAGATCGACTGCCATGTCAAAGTACTAATAATCTCTAGCGGGGATTATTGGAATGATGGCATATAGGCTACATCACAAAGAAGCCAGTGTATGCCCCAAATGGCACAACTGCTTCAATACATGCTTAACATGAAACAAGTATGGATTTCTTTGAGAAAAGAGCCAACATACATAAGTACTTTCAATGGGCTATGGCAGTCAAAGAAATTAGAAAACAGTTGCTAGGGAAGCAATTTGAAAGACATTTTCGACGAATGGAGTCAGAGATCCAAACAGGAAATTAAGTACATGAATAGCCAGAGCACGTGGCAAAATCTGTACTTTCAGACAGCTGTGCTTTTCCAAGTCTTGTATGGAGTGGGTGATCACTCCAGAGATTGACTATTTAACCAGACTACACTCAGCCATTGCCCAACAGGCATGCTGGAGAAAAAAGGCGTCAGTTGGTCCCATAACAGGTGGGACCTGGTGTCACAGCTCCACAGATTATGCATGAGCGCTTCCCTAACTTCAGACCTTGAGACTATTATAGCGAGTGGTTAGTACAGGCACCGAAGAGCCTCAGGATTTGTTAGGGTCCCTTAGGATAGCCAACTCATGGGGGTTGTGGAGGATAAGAAGGAACATAGAGGGTTGGTTTATAAGAACATGTGTGGTCACACGGAAGGACAGGGAAGCTTGTCGACAAAACTAAGTGGGACAATCCCACAAGTTTGTCAACAGGCTATGACTAGATGAAACAAAAGGAAGGGTGATAGAATGAGGGAATAATAGAGAGGACAAAGGAGTCCTAACTAAATAGCCTCAACCATAGAAAACTGAAAGTGGGTGAGGATACTAGCACATCATAAAATGGGAAAGACCTGATGGGGAAAGTAACCCAAGATAGTGGAAAAATGAATAAAGTTAGTTCTTTGCCTTGCCAGGAAGATGGAGTGGTCAGTACCTACACAACGGGTGACACATAGGCCACCTAACAAATGAACAAAGAGGTGCACACTCAATGCCCAAGAGTTAAAGGGGGAGTGTGCTGGAAGGTGAATGAAAAAAAAAAAAAAAATAGTAGCCTGCTACATCCTATACTGAAATGCGAGAGATTATGAAAAACATGCTAGGTCTACCTGTAAGACATGTACAACCCACTTTCCATTCAAACCGTCAACCTATAGCCTAGACGAAAAAATGTCCCCCACACACCCTTGGGGCAGAATTGGTGAAAGGCAATTGTACTCCTTGCATTGTATAATCAGTTGTCACACAAATGGTATATTTCGATTCGACACCTAAAATTGTGGCTCCCAAATGCAGAGAAAAAAACTTGTATGTCGCTCACGACAATGTTTACACATACAAATGCACCTCACTGCCGCTAGTAAGCTTCCATAGGACATTCTTTTGGCTTTCAAAGTAGTTACAGCATTTGCCTGCTATTGCCTCTTAAGTGTTAATGTAATAGCTCCATGATAGCAGCCTACTATCACGTAATCAGTCAAGCTGATTGAAAGAAAAAAACTCTGAGGTGCCTGGTTCAGGACAGAAATCCGATACGAAGGCAGGCTTCAGTGAAAGAAAGCAGTTAGGCCCTGAGCCAAGCTAGCAAGTGATAAACATTAGTTATTTTCTTCTTCGTCTTTTTCCTGTTTCAATCCGGGTATGTCCTCAAAATTAATTTCTATAGCTGGGTTTGAAGGGTATCTGCAATTCTGCTGATAGGCTTATCATAGGGCCTGATTCTAGGCTTGATTCAGTGACAATCTCATGCAATTGAGATCGGATTGCAGTAGGTCGCCAAATGTACTGTTAGTAAGCCTGTTCGAAGTTACAGTAATGGTAATGCTAAGGGAAAAAGTTCACAGTGTACACTGGCGAACAATTGTTGCATGAACAGTATGACAGAACAATTTTCCCGCATTCCCTTGACAGAAAAAAAAAAACACATTCCACCAGGACCCCCCACAATTGAACACTTGGTCCACACACATCATCAACAAAAGCAAAAACCGTATTCCTCTGAATCCTGCCGGAAGAGCACATGCCAAACAAAATTCAGAGGCGGGCGGCTATTTTGAAGTAACACAAGTACGTACGCAGTAGCTAGCGGCAGAGGGTCGTTGTGACTGCGAGAAATATTGATAGGGAATCACATGATGTCTGCTGAGAAGGCATTGAACAACCCACCTTCCATATTTATAGCCACTTAGGCGGATATTATGGTTTGCCGGCGTGGTGTCCGCGCATCCGCCGCCGCTCGTCCGCCGCAGCATTCGCCGCCGCGTCCGCCGCGGAAGATTTTCGCGTTAGCGCGATAACTCTCCAACGCTTTTACCGATTCAGCTGAAAACTTGGTACACAGGTTGACCCATGGAAGATCTCGGATGCTTTTCCGAAAAACTGGGATTACCGTAAGTCTGCTGCCCTCTGCTTTGGTGTTTTAGCGCAATTTCCAAGTTTGTCCGATCTACATGAAACTTGGTACTCAGGGGTTACAATTGGTCCCGAAAAACATGGCAACATTTTCAAGGTCATCCGAGGTCAAATTTGTGTAATTTTTTGCAACATGTCGATTTTGGCGAAACTTGGGATTAGCGGGTAACGTTGGTCCTGAAAAACATGGCAACATTTTCAAGGTCATCTGGGTGAAATTGCGACATTTTTTTTGCTGAAAGGTCATCAAAGGTCACGTAGGGGTCAAAAACTGATTTTAGTACTTTTGGCAATAGCACTGGGCATGTTCATCAGAATGCAAAATGCTACTAGGAGTGGATGGATCAAGAGGGAGAGTTACGATTTTCATAAAAACTGCCATGTCATAAAGGTCATTCGAGGTCACTTAGGGGTCAAAAACTGTTTCTGGCCCTAATCGGGAGAATTGAATATCTGTGAAGGCTGGAAGGTTCACCATTGTGATATAATTATTGACTGCATGTGTCTGTGAATCTGACTCAATTTGGACCTCTGTGCGGTTGGTCATGTGGTTAAAGGTTGAGTCTTGAATAAATGTGCTTATTAAGGAGTTACGGGCAAAAAAAATAGAAACTGGTAACTTTTTGGTTATGTTATAGACCTTTGTGTGTCCTTTCATGAGGAGACCAACTCCCGCTTCGATCAGACACTTTACTTTGGTAGTTACAAGGGGTCAAAGTGAGAATTAATAGCTTTTTCGCAATAAAAATTAGGCTGTTATGGGAAGCATTATGCTTCTAGGGAGGGATGCATCACATGGAGAGTAACAATTTTATAAAAACCGCATGTCATTGAAGGTCATCAAAGGTCACGTAGGGGTCAAAAACTGATTTTAGTACTTTTGGCAATAGCACTGGGCATGTTCATCAGAATGCAAAATGCTCCTAGGAGTGGATGTATCACATGGGAGTTACGATTTTCATAAAAACTGCCATGTCATAAAGGTCATTCGAGGTCACTTAGGGGTCAAAAACTGTTTTCTGGCCATATAACGGGAATTGAATATCTGTGAAGGCTGGAAGGTCACCATTGTGATATAATTGTTGACCGCATGTGTGTGACCTCCGACCTCCATTGACCTCTGTCGGGTGGTCATGTGGTTAAAGGTTGAGTCTTGAATAAATGTGCTTATTTAAGGAGTTAACAGGCAAACAAACAAAAATAGAAACGGTGATTGGAAAAGTGGGGATATACAAGTTGGCGGTTCTACCGGCAAGGCCGGTTGTCTAGTTCAACATGTGACTTCTGCAGATATTCTCCAGTGATTGTAGCCAATACATAGCCTGCTCACTAGCTACAACACACACGTGCAGCAGCAGTGTGCTAGTATCAGCGGAGATTTCAGGGGAAATGGAACCAGGCTCCATTTTGTGGAGAACATGAAATTGAGGGTACATTTTCCAAAAGGCATGATTTTTGCAGCTCATGGGCACCAACAGTTGCTCACGGGCGCCATACAGGGCCTGGCTTCCAGCTAAAACTAGACATGTGTAGGCAGGTTAAACCGCCAACGTGTATATCCCCACAGAAATGGCCTTTGTTGACCTCGTTTGAAGAAGACACATTGAAGTTTATGTCCATTTGACCTCTGGTGACTTCGAAATGCCCTACCTGTTGTTCAAGACCAACTATAGTTCAAATTCTCCAATTTTCGTTCAAATCAGACAAAGAAAAATCTTGAATAAAATGCCAATTTGACCTTTGATAGGAGGGACATGTGTACCAAGTTAAGTCAATAAGAGATAAAGATTAAAGAGTATGCGCTAACGCCTAAAGTTCCCAGTGGCAGCGGAGACATCGGCTACACCCTCCAAACCATAATATCCTCGAGTGCTTACAGTGTTGCTGGGATATAATGACTCTTGGCCAGTATTCAGCTGTTTGCAATTGAAGAAATACACCATGCATACCATTGATTTTTAAACCAGTCACATTGAATTTGTACAGAGCCAGCCACACATTGATCACCTCCAAACCCACAAATGATTTCAATGAGGTTTTTGCAACAATATGATTAATACTGCATTGTTCAAGCGATCTTGCTTTGCAATGAAATATGCTGTGATCCAGAGAAACCTACAATGGACCTACATAAATGAACTTGACTCATGGTAGTTTATTACAACAATTATTATTCATTTTAAAACAAGTTCCAGGCTGCGTGTTGCTTCGGGTTTCAGGCAAAATCGTGGCATTTTAGGGGCACAATGCAGCAGGCAGTTATAAGTTTCGAGCACTCATAGTTGTGTGTACTGTGTAGGCCTACAATCTTTGCCAGAAGCTGAAACGAATGAAAAGCATCCACAAAATCATTTGAAACCCCTCCCCACATTCGATCACACAGCCTATCTCCAACATTGTATTTGTGTTATCATAATAAAGGCAAAACTTTTCAAATGCACCTTCAAGGGTAAGTGACGTTGAGGCACAATCATTCCCTCGTTATTCAGTTTCAGTGATTTTCCAACAAGAAGTCAACCACAGTATTGACCTTTTGAGTGTAATACATGAACTATGCTCAGTCAGCAGTGTGGAACTGTGGATCATTCTGGACAATAAGATACCTAAGAATACTGTTGGCATGCAGAGTTTGGGTACCCTATTTTAGCACACATGAATCAAGTTTTACCAAACCCCAAAAAATTACTTTGGTCACCCTTTATGACCTACATTTATGTTCGTACCTCAAGAGAGTAGCTTTTACCGCAAATTCCTCCAAACCAAAGTTCGTGAAGCATGTTAATTCGAGTGTAACTTGGAAGTCAGCCTTCTTACTATGTTAAGTAATGCGACATTCAGGCGATAAAGCTGTCTGCGATTCAATTCAATTCTCACTTCCAGGGTCGCCTACACACAATGGAAAAAAAAACCTGGAATATACCCCCAATGAGTGTTAAGCCGAACACTACCTAAGGACACATGAAGTGCCAACTAAATTTTGGGGGATTCTGCCTTGTATGCAAGGCTGTATGCAGCTTTTCATCGAACAATGCCAGGAAAGAACTTCGCACTTTACAAGCAGGTTGGAAATATCTTTTGTACATCAGGTTTCAGCCTTCAGAAGGACATTACTGTACTTGTCAACCCTTTCTGTTACAAGCTGTGCTACATAGGCATACAGGCCTATTTCTACTGTTGAGGGCCCCTAGAGACCGATTGCAAAAAATGCAGAAAATCATTTACCATATTTTTTCTAAATACTGCCCCAGGGACCTACAAAATACTTTCAAATGGGGCCCCTAGCGAGGCCCAGACAAAAACTGTCTAGTGTTGATGCCCACGCATTTCACACATTTTAGGCAAACATTAGGCTAATGTTAATGGGGTAGTCATTGATATATAACTATTGGGCATTTAATGGTGTTCACCATGCATTTTCGACTAGACAAACAAAGCTGTATCACCTGAATTTACTGACACTAATATCATACCTGTACATTGCTGTATTAGGGAGCTTTAGATTTCACGAAGGGGATGCGAGCTACGACGTATGACGTAATGTCACGTTGTGGACCACGACCCCGTTATGCAGAAGAGTGCTTGAGATTTCTAAGACATGTCAATACGCCAGTTGCGTGATGTAGATTCACACATTTTACGATTGTGCGTTGAGTATTAACGTCAGGCAGAATCCCCAACTTTCTAATGCTTTAGCCTGTGAATGATGCCACGCGCGGGTCCAAGTTCAAGTCATAGGGACAACGTGAAAAGTGATCACTCCCGTCGTAGATAGACGTACAGTAGTACAAGCAGTTGGTGAGGTTGTCGCATGCGCAGTAGGTTTAACATTACGTCATACATCAGAGCTCGCATCCTGTCGTGACAATTCACAGTGAATATTGCCAACTATGCACCGTTAACAGAATCTGAATCAAGACCACTGTTAGCAACAGCCTAATCTTCGCTTCGTCTCTGATCATGTCAATCATCATAGTAGTACTTGCACTCCTTGGAAAAAAATTGGGAGGTGCATTTATGGGAAGATGGGCGGTATTTAGGAAGAATACGGTACACAGGAGGACATTTCTGTGAAGCGGAGTGTGAACGTGCGAAACGAGGTGGAGGAAATGAGAATCTATACAAGCAAGCAGAGATCCAAATGTACCCCCATACATGACCTGCAAAACAGGAACCAATGAATGAAAACATGCTGATTACATGCAGATGGATGAATGCATGAGATGAATGATATACATCAATTAGATGGTTTGTGGTAGGAGGACATCGGCTGTTATTGTTTGTTCGCCACATCATCATGTTAGTTATCCAATCAGCAACCCCCGCAAGCGTTTTCAGAATCCACCGAGTAGTTGTGCCTGGCGACGCTGACAAGTTGTGCATCATTCGTTAGTTTCTCGGGAGAACAGAAAGGAAACCAGCAGAAGTTGCAGATATGTAGGAGGAGCTTTAACTGGGGCAGATAAACCAGAATTAGTATTTTAGGATGCTGTAGGATGATTATAGTCTAACCTGATCTGTGCTATTATCGTCTCCCCCTTGAGCAGACTCTGGTATTCCTTATACATGGAGACCCCAGGGCTAGAGGACTCGGCAGGGAGAGATTCCTATTGGCATCCTCCCCTGCTGGCGTTGACCGGCCGGATGTGTAGCCACTGCTGCAGGTGTCCCCGTTCGGTGAAAGTACTTCATCTCGGGGGATCTCCAACTCGCTCTTGACACCCTCCAGACCCGTCGATGGTCAATGAATGAGGGCGGGAACCTTGGCTCTCCCCGACATGGTGATGGCTGCCATCGCTCCCATCCCCCAACTGGATAGGTCTGGCCTGCAACTCTGAAGAACTCGAGAGGTCAAATGACTTTGACTTAAATTGCTGATGCTTTTTCCTTTCCTCATACTTGTGCGCACTTTGTATCGATTTCATGTCCTCCTGAATGATGGCTTTACTCTCTTTTTCCTTTTCCTCAAGTTCAATTTGTCCCTGCCACTTTGACTTAACAGGACGCTTCACTCTCAATGCAGCAAGTACCTGTTGCCCCTCTCTTGCTTCTGCCTTTGAGAGCTTCTTGGGAGGTCTCCTGTAGTCATGGCCCTACTCTGGCCGAATGCCTGCCTCCTGGAGCTAGCCCCCGCCCAAGGGACTAATTGGAGGATCCTTCATCTCATAGACAGGTACCTTCTGGCTAAGGGGAGGGGTATGCTTCGTGCTCTGTGTGGTGCTCGTTACTGGGACGTCACTAGGGACATGGGAGAGTGAATGAAACTGTTCCTTGTGTAGGCGGGGAGCTCAGTGGCACCCCCTGAGGAGATTCCCGGCTGAGATCAAGGTCCATGGCTTTTGGACTTTCGTGGGTAGATGTGTCAGAAATATCTGTGGAATGAGACACAGGGGAAAGGGCACATCACCTACCTCTTCGGTCACCATGACTGGCTCTGCCCGGTAATGTTCTGTCTCCTGTTGGGGAACGTCTCCAGATGACTCAAGACTCGCCGAGGAGAAGGAGGATACCTCTGAAGAGCCGGGAGATAAAGGTCCACCAGAATCATCTCCTGAATGAACTGTGGGAGCAACTGTGGGAACGACTGCAGCTGGGGGTTTCCTGCTTGGGGAGACTCGGGGGACTGGGGGACACTTCAGGGGCATGCAGCTCATGAGGAGGGAGAATGTCGACAGGAGGAGGAGCCTTCCAGCCACGGGGTACCCCCAGTGAGGTACGCCTCCATTTAGTATCCTTAGAGGAAGAAGCAGGTCTGAACTTGACAGGTCGAAACCTTGGCTCAGAAGGTGGAGGATCTTTATTCACATCTGTCGATAGCTCCACAGGGGCAGACCAGGTTTATTTTCAGTTTCCTTGACCTCAGATGTTTCTCCTAAATTCTCTTTGACGGGAGTACTTTCTAGAGGTGTGGGGGTGGAATCAGCCTTTTCAAATATGGGTTGAATGTTTTTTTCTTGCTCAGAATCTACTTTATTACTCACAGAGTCCACTAGCACAAAGTCTTCTCCAACTAGTGGCTCTTGTGACTCGACATTCGAGTCTCTGTACCTTTCAGCGCTTCCATATTACTTTTTACTTGGACACTTGCAACGATTCCTGAATAGCTGTCAGGCTCACATGTCCCTTTGTTTTATGCCCTAACTTCCCTCACTCCGGATGCAATGTTTCATCCCTGGTAAAAGTGGATCGCTGACTCCACTAAGATTTCGCTCTGATCTACGTGATCAACCTCTCCCCCTGACCCTACAACGTATTTCAGGCTCCTGCATGTCCCTCTGTGAAGACTCGAGAACGTATTCCTCCAATGCTCTACTCACCACACCATCGACGTAACTTACAACATTGGCTCTCTCCTCCTCCGAAACACTGTTCCAGGCCTCGTCTTCCGCTGGGCAAATTTCCATTCAATCGTTTACATAGCAGGATTCCCACTCTCCAAGTTCAGGTCGCCTCCACAGAATATCTTCCTCACCACTGGCCGACGGCTGAGCCTGTACCATACTGGGTACTACTTCCTCGCCTCCTGTTATCTATCTCGGGTGAGGGTACCTCGCTCTGTACCTGGTCAGTCTCCACCCAAAATGCATCCACCTTAGAATCAATGAGGGCCTTCTCTGAACTGTCCAGCTCTCTGATGTTGGCCTGTGCCACGACATTTCCTTTGCTGTACCAAGAGCTCATATCCTGACTGACATTCTACCTCCCTATCCCATCGCCCCGGTTGAAGATGTTTGTCGGTTCTGCTGGCTGCAGCTGGTTCTTTTCAGGTGCCTGCAAGCATTCTGTGTCTGCTACACTACCCTCATCAGCCATATCGGTGACAGCTTGCCTGGCGCTCGCTTCGGTCTCAATCTCACGGCTAACAATAACCTGGGCGCTGTTCTCACTGCTGAAGGACTGTTCAGTGGGTATCAGTTCTTGAGAATTGCTCGGCTCATTCAGCCCCTTCCTGACCTTCGGAATATTTTGGCAACGTATGTGTAGAATCATTGTTACATGTGTCTGTAGGGTCTGTTTGTTGTTGTGGGGAAATGTTTGTTGTATCATTGATAATTCCTGATGATTCATTTAGGGTAGACTGTGTTTGCTCAGTGCAAGGTTCAAGTGTGCCATCCAACACCCCTACATGCCCATTGCCTTTGTCATGCTCTGTGCATACATCAGACCCGCCCCCGGTATCGGAAGTGACACCGTATGTGGTGGGCTTCCATGACATGAGGGTGGTGGTGGTGGTGATCGTCAACATTTACTACATGATCTACATTATGTGGAGTTCCTTGGACCGAGTCCAGTGTGCTTACCGCTTCCTTGCCCCCAGAGGGAGGTGATTCCTCCTCATCACCCTAGTAGCAGACGACTCCTCTCTCCCATTCTCTGCAATCCCTAAGGGTTTCTCTGGACTGTCTGAAGGTACCTCTGCGTCACTTACAACTGCCTGGACTTCTCTCGCTTCCTGCGGTTCTCCCCTTTTGAATCCATCGTCCCGTTCTCCTTAGGTTGGTTCGCTGCCTCCTCCTCCCGTCAGATCGTCAGGAGGGAATTCCTCCTCCTTGGTCTGTGTCTCTGTGTCCAGCGAGTCGGTGGTGAGGTCGCCTCTTGTCTCTCTTCATTCACGGCCAGCTCTGAACCATCCTCGTTAAGGACTACCGTCGCCATGTCAATGGCAGGAGCCTCTCCATTTATTTTCTCCAGGTCTGATGAGGGGGTCTGCTCGGATGTCTTTGGTGACGCGTCCCCGCCTTCCATTGCCTTCTGTGGACGAAAAAAAAAATGATGGAAAGTCAGGAGATGATTTGAGTTGGGAGAAAAGATTCTCACCTCAATTTGTAACCTCCCCACTCAACTCACGGCACGCACCACTTTTTGCCTTACGGCCAATGTTTCTCTCTATGCCAATGCCCTTGCAGAGCCATCACACACATCGCGTTCATATCACCCAATATGTTACCAGCATTACAAACCTCATCACTTTTAAACCTACGGTAAATCAGTAATGACACCAGATGAATTCAGTGATGCAGAAAGGAGCAATTACTATTCCCTCAGGAATATGCTCGGTTTTAATAGCCTGCACTCAATATATGGTCTGAGAAGGAAAATATCATGTATGACATACATCGCTGAGGTGCATATACGTTGGACGTGGAAGCAGGTAAAGTGAACAATTTTGACAGGATGTATGGGCGTCATCAAAACTACTAGAGCCTACTGTATACAAACAGTAATGGGGTTATAAACAATCAGCCATGTTGAAAGTACGGGGGGGACGCAAAATACAAACTTCACAGGCAGCCCCCCAGGAAAGGTAATTTATAGGTAAATCACACCTGGAAAGGTTTTGCATGGCCAGTAAAGAAGCATTTTAAAATTTCTAAATATTGAGGAGAAGAAAGATGCAATACCTAACCAATCTGGGTAATATACAGTTTGCATCAATTGTTCTACTCGTCAGGGTGACATCTAAATGAACCACTTCTTTAAAATACTGGCTTACTGCCAGATCAATTCACTTGATGGATCCGATCTAATGTAACAGGTTTTGGACTATGGTCTCCTTCATGTATTCATTCTATGTAACTGAAGATATTGAATATATTCATTGCCAAGAAATACTCTCAAAACCACCCAATGATGTGGACTGCACACACGATTTATAGCAATCAATGAGAAAAAATCTCCCTTGGCACCATACGCTATTCGCAAGGCAGTAATAATTTCAACAAACCTATGGCCACCAGACAGGTTTAGATCAGTGACCAGCCTCGAGGTTGATGAAATACATTAGTATAATCCTATATAATCATGTTACATCATGGGAATTCACAATACCGCCAGGTTGGGAATATTAATGGAGCACTGATTTGCCCTTTAAACAATACTCCCCAGGTGGCCCAGATGTTAATTCACCCTGTATGGTTGTATTTATAGAATATTCAAGATGTCAATTGTTCTCTGACCATGATTTAATATCTTATCACACACTGGAATACACAAACTTGTCATACATGCAACATTTCCCTTCATCAATGCAATCGAAATCAGAGATATACAGTATAACCCAAACCTACCTATCCTACCACAGATATTAGTTAACAACTGATGAGCCAAGAATGGTATGACACATATTCCTGACATGTATCAGATAGTCAAGTTTGTTGCAGCATGAATAATAATTATCCTAATACTCCGTTCCTAGCAACAACAAATCATCCGGGCTGCAATTGCTAACATTGAAGAACGACAATAAATCAATTGCGAAGAGATTATGAGCCAATTTCACTCAAATCAAATAAACACCGAGGTCTGTTCTTTATTTGTTTTATCAGAGTGTGGACTACTGTACATCTTCATGCTCGCAACTAATGAATGCACAGTGATACATACACTGTTGCTGTTGATTGCCAAAATGCCAAAATATTAAAAGAGCAAATTCTGTAGCTGATACATTTATCATCTTAGTAATCTCCAGCGTTGTAACGAGTCATGATTCGAGCAACTTTGTGGGAGTTTTTCCCATTAAAACAGTAACAGTGACTTGAGTCATAAAGTAGGTGATCATCAAAAATTTATATTCACTAGAAGGTGATCTTTGGCAACAAGAGTGTCTGTCAACACATCCTGTAGGCGAATAAGCCAGTTCATGGTTGCACAGTAAATGTGCATGCTCAACACTTAACAGTTCGCGGAAACAGACAGGATTTTTTTTAATTCCGGAATGATCACTATCTCTCCAAGCTAGAAATGATTTTAGCGCTGTTGTAATTTTGAAGTTCTTGTAGATGAAGATGAGGTATCGAATGATAGCATTCATTTTCAATACCTTGATGCTTATTCTCTTGATATTTAAGAGGCTGGATGGAACTTTGAAGGAAGGGTGTTCATTACGATAAATACGGCAGGACTCGTATATCATGATTCACAGGTACATGCATGCTGTAGTATTGTGTCTGATACCGGTAAATAGCATACAATAAATAGATGCCCTTTGGCTATGAAGACAATTATAAAACACAATCTCCCCCAAAATGATTGACAGCTATGTCTATATTGAATCAAAGACTGTAAGGTAATCCATCAGACTTAAGCGGAGAGCTTCCAAAAAAATGTTTGTTTTATTCTGAAGAGACAGTTCTGAAGATCCGTCTATATAAAGTCTATTGATGCATGTTGACAAGGTAGAAGGCCAAACAAATAAAATGAATTATATTATTCTTGGGTTGATGAAGTGTCAGGTCAAAAATGTCAGCCTATTGGAAGCAGTGTAATTTCCACTAAACAAGAGGATTTAGCCAAGGTTATGGCATTGAAAGGATTCGGTTGGCAAAAATCCAAGCTAGATAAATTGATCTTTGCTCGATGCTCAATACCCATACAGACAAATAAATATATATGCAGGGTTGGAAATGGACAGCAGTCAGCAATGACCATAAACATTCCAACAGGGCACGACAGGAACTGCATGGTTGGCGAAATTTGATGCCATTCTAACACATAAAGTGACTGATGGTGTGGATGGTGGGGCCCGAAGCAATCACAACCCACATTTTTGGTGTGAGCAAAAACAACCCTGTATTGATGATTTCCCCCCTGAGACCCCCCCCCCCCCTCCGCCCCCCACCACCTCCGCCCCCCACCACACCCAACTAGTGACTGTGATACTGATACTGACTCTGACCCAAGGATCAGAGAAATGAATAATTTTCAATTGTTTGATGACAATTCTTCAAGATAAACCACCTCATGTGTGGGGCAGAGCAGCATAAACAATCAGACAATAACTTTTGCTGGAGTTTTTAGTGCCCTGGGGATATTAATTGCAGATGCATAACAAAATTAGCACTTGTTTGAGAAATATGAAACCGCCTTTACTACTACTACAGTACACCGTTAGGGATGCCTAAAGAGAGCTTCTAATGGACACATCCAACAAACTGACCTGTATCTGCCATAAATTATTTACACTGTTCAGCATGGATTACTGTCAGAGTAGTAATTCCATGGATCAGTTTAGGAAGGCTACCTGAGTATTATGTTAGGGGTCCTGTTGCAGTAACTAGATAATTGAGGGTGGCTGGCCAGGAGTATAGGTGACATGTCAGTGACACCATAGGCATACCATGGGTGCAACCTGATATTACAGAATACCCAACCAGGTCCTTTAATACTGCTCAGGGATGCACTGGGCATTCTTAGGATTACTCTGATCTGAAAACCTGAAAGTTGAAATGCTTGGATCACTGGACCAGAAGAGGGTTTAGGATCAACAAACTAAAAAAAAAAAATCTGAAGCTTGTCTGTATCTCATAACAGGGTTTATCGGCTGAGCCCAACTGAAGTTTATAGTGAGCATCACCCATAATGGTATTTAAAGTACAATTAATGGTTGTGAATACTTCACTTTTGATATTTCCTATCCGATAAATTATTGGATCAAACCTCAAGACCAAAATTACAGCCAATATAAGCGTGTAAATCTGGCTCAATCTGCTATTACAGACCAGGTGAGACACCCTGTAAAGACACATGTAACTCAGGTCTGAATGAAACCAAACGAAAACCTTTTACAAAGAATAGGAAGATTGAAGAACCACATTTATTTATTTCTGAACACTTCCTCTCTTGTTATAATTTACGGTGTAAAGTCTATATGCATGTAGGCATCAGGCACCATGTTAAATAAAATCTCTCAATTTGGGGAGTGGGGTTTGATATGCCCTCTTTTCACCTGTTGTAATCAAAAATCTTCTTCAAGAGCACTAGTCGAAGCCCGTTACTATCCAGCTTTTCTGAGTTGGTTTGTGCTGAAGCAACATAAATATTACGGACTGGCGATATGTCTAATTGTGTGACATATGTGCTCTTGTACTACTACAACCGTTGATACAGATACAGACCTGGTCTTAACTTCTAGCCTTCATAGTTTTATTCCAAATGGGTTTAAACTCATTATAGAGGTGTTCATGAACTGTTAGTCTTCTCGCCCTTTCCTCTTGTATAGCCACTATTCGTAGTCTAAGTGCGCATATCTCCCCACAAGCGTTCGGGGAATAGATGAGATTTGGTCAGATTCCACCCAAGCAAGCTTGTTACGGCTTATTTTTAAACTGTCACTACTATTTGAAAATGCAACCAATTCATCCCTTTTTTTCAGATATTATGTTGATAAGTATGGGGGGAAATCTGTGGTAATTTTGTGTTGGCAGGATTCCTAATTTTCGCCTCAGTCCAGAAATCCAGGACTCAAAACTGCATAAGAGGTTCTATAGCGCTCAGTGTTCAAATTGCCAACTTACATACTAGGCGATCACCCCCTACAGTAGTGTATCGAATGGTTGCGTGATCAGTGGATTCACAAATTAATTTGAAATGTGGGCCCAGAATCCAGAGAGTATGCAAAATTATTGCAATGACTAGGGGTGTGGTCTGTGCGAAGCATACATTAGGCATCATGTGGTTAATGCAAATCATTTTTGGGGGCCATAATTGCCCTGTCCCTGACTAGACACCCTCGGTAGTACAAATTTTGCAGCATAAGCATAGGGAAAAGGCCACTCCTCAAGACAAATGTTACCCACTGTGGAAGTCCACCCACCCAGCCACTGATTTTAGTCCCAACAAGTCTTGAACTAGGTCAATATAAACTTGTACCACCTCCTTCATCAAAGTTGAACAACACTTATCAGTCAACCACTGACTGAAAGTCCTCACGACCAACCAAATAAAGCCAGGAGAATTCGGATAGCAGCTCCTTTTCCTACGACCATAATCTAGTATATATATGGCAGACATTCCTTAGATTCCCGGTGTCTGTCATGGATAGGGGTGGTGTGGGGGTTGTAATACAATCGTAATATTCTGTTTAATTGAACTAATCCGTGTGTCACCACACAATCAGGCCTGACCCGGAGATAGCAAAGAAGATATAAATAAGGGCATGGAAAAAAAACGGGTAGTGAAGAGACAGATAAGATCACATTTAATGGAGAATGTGTTGCTGCTATATATGCCTAGTGCCTACCCTTTGTCCCTACCTCATTAACAGGATTAAGTAGGTCCTAGAGAATGGCTTCTGCCATACTATACCTCCTGCACCAATTCCAGGCATATGTTTCCTGGTCCAGAAGATGTGACCATGTAGTGACCGTCAGAGCAAGTGTCCAACCTGGCTGGCATGCGTAAAATAAAATTTTAAAAAGTGGGACTCTCGGATCACCAGTAAAATTACCCATTCCCAGCTGTAGAAGGGCCTATTGTCCTATTTGTCAATTTTAAGCAATATGCAACTCATAGGTCAAATATGAGAAGAGGGGCGGGCGAGGACATTATGAGAGGCTGGAGAAACCCTTGCCCCATACCCTATCACCAATCCCCTTGTAATACCACATGTGTATAATGAAACCTACACGGTTAGCCTCACCAAAATGGCATGATACAGGAAAAGAGGCCTACTTGTACATTTCAACAACCTATTTGGATCACACCCATCATCACTTGATTGACACATGGAGGTGTGGTAACAAGAAAGACTGACCACAAAAGGTCCCTTGGTTAGAATTCTGCACCAACTTACGTATTGTACAGTAGTGACAGGACACATACACCAATTTCCATGACCCTTTGATCTCACTGGAAAAGTAGAGATGTGACCAAGCAGATAGAAAATGTGTATACGATGCGTTTGGAAATCAGGAATAAAATTGGGGAGTGTTCATTTGCAGAGAGAATCTTTCTTCTGGAGGGGCTCCATTCTAAACTGAGTTATTTAGGGTCTTTAATACTGAAGGAATTTGATTATGAAAGACCTAGCTATTGTACAAAAGTACCATCACGGGCTTCGGGGGTCACCATTCCTAAGGATTCGTTCTGGTGTCCTTTTTGGAATATGCCTTCTCTACAGAGACAACACCAAGGTGTTTCTGCTATAGTGGCAGTTGCAAACAAGTGTGTATCTGTACAGAAAAACAAATGTCTTGACTGATTTTGTATAAATGTACCACTGTACATAGGCATACAAGGTGGGAAGGCGGTCCCCCCCCCCGAAAAAGGTGGGAGGGCAGGTCCCCCCCCACCAAAAAAAAAAATATGAGATGAAAAATTTGGGCAGACAAAATTTCGGAGAACCATGAATCAGAATAAAGGCAAAAGTGCAAGATACATGTATCTAACTATTTTGGCTGACTGGCCCAATTTTTCGATCACTGGCCCAGAAAGTAACAGTTTTTTGTGCGCAGCAATGCTCTCTTCTACGTGACTATTGAAATTGAAATGATAAAAAAAAAATCCTTCCCCCCTCTTGGAAGGGTCCCAACATGTATCTTGTTCAGTTGTACACCCCCTCCTGCAAGCCTTAAGCAAAAGGGACAGAAACCCCAGTGTCTCTTACCATTCATAAGAGGTTACTATATTAGTACAGCTCTGTACCACCTAAGATACTGTAATTGTGACCAAGCTTTATATTAAGGGGCGCCTGGCGATTTTTACCTCCCGGTTTTCCAATGTTTCGCGCCCGGCTACCAACGGAATAGGCCCCTTTTGAAACCGCCGGGCGCTAGTGAATAATTCAGCTGCAGCCCCGGCGCGGGCCGATTGCCCATCATTTCCATCACTGTTCACTGAGCAGTGGAATAATAATATAACTCTGTTTAACCTACAAGCTCGCGACCACAATCGTACATAACGCATGCAATTACCACGTACCTGCCAGTTCTGTATGAAAAGCCTCTATTTTCGCGGAACTGTTATATGGTTTTGGTACCCACTGTGATGCCAGAAATTGACAGCCACTAATCAGAAAGACTGTAAATTCATCAGCTGTTTCAAACTAACCAATGACACCTCACGCTACACTGCCGACATCCAAGCCACACGACTCACGTCGATGTCTCTGAAGTTGATGTAATCTTGCAATTGAATTCCCATGTGAGTGATTGAAAATACAGTTGTTTAGTTTGGCTCAAATTTCGGAAAATATTTTACGGCATTGAATTGATTTGATTTGGCGATAAGCCTCAGGGCTGGTGATGGCATCCCACGGCAGCTTTTTAATGTTCTCATCAATTTCCCAGTGTAATGTAAGAGAAATTTATTTTTTCATTTGAGATGGAATACTTCTGTACTGAAAACAACCACACGTAACTAACTCATCGTAGGTCCCACAATACTTAAGTTAACAGGAATGATCACGTACGCGGACACGGTGTGTTGAATGTTCTCACAACTGGGCAGGCACTGGCCACAATAGGCCGTGCTTGTCCATTAATACCGTCGTGTATCAAAACTTTTTTTGAACTTTTTTTAATTTAGTTATTAATTAGATACTGATACATGACACAAAGATGTAAATAATATGGTTTCGAAAGGTAAACTTTTCCTCTCTTGAAATATGTATTTTGCGCACATGAAGTCCTCTGGGCGCTAGTTACGGGCGAGTCCAACACGTTTTGCATTTTTTTACGGAGAGAATTTGGCAAACCCGTTATATTCTTGACATATATCAAGTGCGCTAGTCGTAACACGGCTCTGATGTTACTCGCACTGTGTTTGACATGTAGTTTTGGCTGAAACAGAACAGACAATTGGTTTATTTACTATATTTTTCATCGTCGATTATTGAATTATTAACGCGTCTGTAGCATATACCCCCCACATCTTTTTGCCGAGACTACCGCTGTAGGAGAATTGTTGCGAAATATTCCTTTCAATTGAAAATTTTTTATTAATAAAAAGAGACTAGGCCCCTATCCCAATTGTGATAAATAACAGGATCATGAAATGGCCGGTGAAGGTTATCGCCATCAACGCTAAAACAAGCTCACCATTCCTTCTACAAACTTGACCCCGGCACACCCTACTGGCACCAACCTATCATAACAGATTTAATTACTTGCTCGTGATTGCTGGGGTGATGTGATTAATGATTATCGGACCATACGTTTCTTTACTTTGCATGATATAGTTGTGTGAGGTATCTAGGTCAACATTTCAAGAGAGATTGATGTCCATGCGGATCCTTAGGGTCATCAGACCTCCTATCCCAACTACTTTGCCATCTCTCTCAAACTTCATGAGTCTGGTTGAGGGATGGCCATCCAGGTAATCCAGGTATGCTATTTCATTATGTTTTGGAGTTGCTAATCCCGGTGTTTGGAACAAATAGCTCCGGTTCTTTTCCAGAAACACCATATACCCTGGAGCTACTTTACTCACTGTGCAGCTCCCGGTCCTTCACCTGCTTATATAGGCTTGTTTTGGTGACATATGGATAGATGTGTCATTGAATTTTTTAGATGATGGTGGATTCCCAGCAGGGGTGCAAATACACGGGGGCGGCGGGCGGTTTCGCCCTTGAACGGCCAAAAGAGCCCCCGAAAATCATGAAAATGTGATGTCGGGGCGCGCAACACACCAACGCGCCCCTGTAATTAGTCCTTGATCGACCTGCAAAGTCTTAGTTTGTAGCACCTTTATATCACTTGGAAGACCCGCAATTATTATTAAATATTCCGTACTCAACTAAAACTTAACTGCTCTGCTCGCGCCATCAAATTTCCTGGTCAAATTCCCCAGTCACGATCTCTTTTACGTCTCAATTCGCTCAACATCAACACAAAACACAGTGCAGTAAACCCCGATTCCTTGTACACTCGATACATACAGGAATACAAGGGTGTCATAGACCTACATAGCATACACGCACGCTTCGTATACATACGTATCCTATAGTCTGACACAGACGGAGTTAGAACAATGCACATGAAACTATAAGCCTTTTTGCCTGCTAGCATCTAGTACTGAACCAAATGATCGACACGCGATTTGGTCTCATACTGGATACTGCCACTCCCACATCTGTGACCAATGATCGTCCGCGATTAGCCCCTCGCTGCCAGCCCCACATACTGACCAATAATCGTCGCGCTTGTGAGGGAATCCCCTGCTCGATTGCATTTCCGCGGGGCTTTGGAGCAGTTTAGGCGGGAACGTAAGCCTAGCTGTCACAAGCCGCGCGTTTTCGGCTACATAGCCTACAGTCTGAACGTAAACAGTGTAATCTAACGGGAATTTGCAATGTCATTGCGTGCGCACTGTTCATGTCATGACAAGCGGTTCGTATGACGGAGGAATAACAGCATCGTTCGTGGTGCGTTCATGATGAGCGATCATTATTGCACAGTTTTGTTTTACTTTATGCACGTTGAGTCTTGGAATATAGAGAAATAGGGGGGGGGGTGTTAATTGTAGTATATTAAATTTGTTAACCCTAGCCTAGTACCACCACCCCTAGCCTATAAACTCTCCCCCCCTAAACAAAATGAAAACAATGTTGAACATTCCAGAAAAATGTTTTTTTTTTGCTAGATTACTAATGTTCTCGCTTATAAAACCTAAAAATGTCATTGTTCAATTAATTTGACCTCTGAGTGGTCCTGATTTCTGCAAATACTGTCATTGATGTAACAGTTAATGTCTTATAAATTGGCTCATATCTTGAGATAGAGACTACTTTATACCTCATTTTATTCTTGGGTAATACTGTCCCTTCCGGGAAATAAAATTAAATAACATATTCTAAAACCTATTCTGGAGGTCTTTGAGTCTTCCAAACTATCCTGCACCCCCTCCCCACCCCCTAAAAAATTTTTTAACTGTTGAAGATTACAGAATTTTTTTTTGTTGCCAGGTACTAATGTTCTAGCTGATCGGGACCATCAGAATTGAAATTTTCCTCAACATTTGACCTCTGTGAGGGTCGAATGATTCGGCAAAAATGCCATTGAGATAACCGTTAGGCATCTTATAAAGTGGCTCAATATCTTGAGATATAGACACTTTACACTCATGTTTATTTTTTATTGGGTAATACTGGTCCCTTCAATGGTAGCCCCCCCCCGAAATTGAAAAGTATCCCCCCTGAAATAGTCTTAAGGAGCCCCAGAAATTTTCAAAAGTAGCCCCCGAAAAAAAAATGAAATTGCAGCCTGATTCCCAGCCACTATGCAGCTGTCATATGGTACCAAGTCTTCCCCCTTCCAGTGGGGAACCAGTGGAGAAACAGACAATTGGTTTATTTACTATATTTTCATCGTACGAGTTTGGGAATTTATTAACGCGTCTGTAGCAATATATCGTCCACATCTTTTTGCAAGAGAACTACAGCTGTAGGAATAATTGTTGCTAGATATTCCTTTCAATTGAAAAGTTTTATTAAATAAAAAGATAACTAGGCCCCTATCCCGAATTTGGATAAATAACAGGATTCCATGCATCGTGAGGTTATCGCCATCCCACTATAAACAAGTCAACATTCCTTCTAAAAATTGACCC
The DNA here is from genome assembly GCA_026419785.1 of Sclerodactyla briareus. Taxonomy (NCBI): domain Eukaryota; kingdom Metazoa; phylum Echinodermata; class Holothuroidea; order Dendrochirotida; family Sclerodactylidae; genus Sclerodactyla; species Sclerodactyla briareus. Next base: position 29,802 of record JAODTK010005890.1, on the reverse strand, counting down.
TGGCACAGCTAATGGCAATAAACCTATCAATAACAGATTTATTCTTTCTATGATTGCTGGGGTGATGTGATTAATGATTATCGGACCCTACGTTTCTTTACGTTGATTATATTAGTTGTTGATGTATCACGGGTCAACTTTTCCAGAGCAGTATTGATGTCCATGCGGGATCCTTAAGGGCATCAGACCTCTTCCCAACTTTTGTCCATTCCTCTGCTCAACTTCCAAGAAGTCTTGTTGAGGATTGGCCATCCAGGTAATCCAGGTATGCTATTTCATTATTTTGGTAGTTGCTCCCGGTGTTGGAAAAATAGCTCCCGGTTTCTTTCCAGAACCATATCCCCTGGAGCTATCTTTAACTCACTTTGTCATCTCCGCCCCCGGTCTTCACCTGCTTAATATAAGCTGTGTTTTTGACAATATGGATAGCATGTGTTCATTGAATTTTTTAGGATGAGGTGGATTCCCAGCAGGGTTCAATACACGGGGGCGGCGGGCGGTTTTCGCCCTTAAACTGCCAAAAGAGCCCCCGAAATCAATGACAAAGTGATGTCAGGGGGTCCAATGGGCGGCGGAAACCCAAATCGCCCCTGTAATAGTCTTATCGACCCGCCAAGTCTTAGTTTGTAGCACCTTTATATCACTTTGGAAGACCAACGCAATTATATAAAATCGTAATCAAATAAACTTACGCTCGCTTCAAATTCCTGGGAATTCCCCAGTCAGCGCTCTCATTTTACGTCTCAATTCCGCTCAACATAAACCACAACAAGTGCCAGTAACCCGTTCCTTGTACCTCCGATACATACAGGAGATACAATGTACTCGATCCTACATAGCATACACTACACGCTTCGTATACATACGTAGGCCTATATCACACACGGAGTTGACAGCACCTGAAACATAGCCGTTGCTGCTAGCATCTAGCTACTAAGACCAATGGATCGACCGCGATTGGTCTCATACTGATACTGCCAACGCCACCCCTACTGTGACCAATGATCTCCGCGATTAGCCCCCCTCGCTGCCAGCGCCCACATACTAACCAATACATCGATCGCGCTTGTTGAAGGGAATCCCCTACTCGATGCAATTTCCGCGGGGCTTTGGCGCAGTTTAGCGGGAACGTAGCCTGATCTGCACAAGCTCGGCGGTTCTGCTACATAACGGGCAAACCCTACAGTATGAACGTAACAGTGTAACCTAGCGGGAATTTGCAATGTCCTTGCGTGCGGCAACTGTTCATGTCATGAACAAGCGGTTTCGTATAGGAGGGAATTAATCATCATCGTGCGTGTGCTGTTCATGATGAGCGATCATTATTGGCAGTTTGGTTTACTCGTCATGCAAGTTGAGTCATTGAAATATAGAAATATATGAGTTCATTGTAGGTAGATTATTTGTTACCCTAGCCTAGACCCCCTACCTAGTACACCCCCCATAACAAACAAAAAATGTTGAATGAACATTCACAGAAAAATGTTTTTTGCTATATACTAATGTTCTCCTCGCTGATCAACCTAAAAATGTCATTTTCAAATTAATTTGACCTCTGTAGTGGTCAATGATTCTGCAAGAATGTCTTGATGTAACAGTTAAATGTCTTATAAATTGGCTCATATCTTGAGATAGAGACTACTTTATTCATCATGTTTATTCATTGGTTAATACTGTCCCTTCCGGAATATAAAATTCCATAAACATATCAAACCTATGTCGGAGGTCTTTGAGTCTTCCAAACTATCCAGCACCCCCCTCCCCACCCCCTAACAAATGTTAACTGGTTGAAGATTTACAGAATTTTTTTTTGTTGCCATGTACTATGTTCTACTGATCGGGACTCAGCATGAAATTTCCTTCCTAAACATTTACGACCTCTGTGAGGTCATGTTCTGCAAAAATGCCATTGAGAATAACGTTAGGCATCTATCAAGGGCTCATATCTTGGAGATAGAGACAACTTTACACATCATGTTATTTATGGGTAATACTGTCCCTTCAAATGTCGCCCCCCCCCCGAAATTGAAACGAGCCCTGCAATTAGCTTAAGGAGCCCCCGCCCTTTTCAAAAGTATGCCCCCGAAAAAAAAATGAAATCGCAGCCATGATTCCCAGCCACTAGCAGCTGTCCATATGTACCAAGTCCTTTTCCCCTTCCAGTGGGGAACCAGTGAGAACTAGAACCCGATCAACAGGTGGTCAACCACTGATTGTATACCCCCACCATTTGATCAAGCAGTGCATGACATGTCCATCCCCATTTGACAGTGAATTGGTATCCAAGACCCCCCGAACAAAACACATTCACCAAGTTGTGTTCAAATACGACGAAGTTTGAAAAATCACATAAACTTCGCAAAATTTGATTAATGCATGACTCTCAACACTACGTTCCACTTTTTTCAGGAACAGAACTACATACAAAAGGTTCCATTGAAATCCAAGAAGCTTTCAAAAAGTGAAATTATGCAATCGATCCTAGTCATCAGCGATGCCCACTTTCCAACCCATTGGGGGGTTCAACTTTGGCGGGTTCACACCCCAATGTGTTCCAAGTTTCAGTCAATCGGGACCAGCGTGGGAGTTGGTGCATAATGTGGAAAATCGTCCAGCAGGCGCATCATGGAGGCCAAAACAGCAATATTTTGATGGTGGGGATATACATACAATTGTATTTTAGTTAATGCTGCAGCAAAAATTATGTTGTTCTTCAGTCATCTTAGTTTATTTATGACAAATTTTTTTTTTTTTTTTCCCTTGTCAAGTCTTGAGGGTTGATACATTGGGCAGGCATTTAAAAAAAAACATTAATGGGACTACAATTTTGAGGCTATGCTTCGCAGGATCCATCACCAAATTTGTTCAGAATTGTTTTGATTTTTTCCTTATTTTTATCTGACCCTTCCTCCTCATATCCATTCTTATAAATTATTTATCACCTTTTAACCCAGTCTAATGTTGACTCCGGAGAGGGACACACAATGTAGGCCAGAGTGTTGAAAATCCGATCAGCAATTCGGGCCAGCAAGTCAGTTATTTATGTTCGGTTATCCCCACAGCATACTGTGTAGAATGATAGCCGGCTACATCATAACCCACATCTCAAATCAAACACATTCCAGCATTCCTAGATAGTTGTCACATACAGAATGGACAGAAAACCCGTGGACACTGTGCCCCTTCAATACAGTAGTCCCAGAGCCTCTCACCACCTGCCTAAGGATAATGAGGGCCCTGATCCAGGCTGCATGGTTACCATAGCGTTGAGGAAGCCTCCCCAGCAGGTTATTGATGATAAATCAGCTGGATGTCAGTCAATGAGTGTTGCATGGCAGGCTAGTCTAAATACAATACTCTTGGAATGTCTGTATACCCCTCATGGGCTCAGCTAACGCCCCAAATCACCTCCATGTAATACCCTGGCAAAGCAGGCTTTGGGGGGGAAACCATTTCCATCTTTCTCTTGAAGCCAGGAGAATGTGCTCATTCAGGGAAAAATTGGCAACGCAAACATGGGAATAAGAGAATGTGTAAGAAGACAAAATACGAGTTTTTGCCATATAGGCATGGCAAAGATTTTTTTCTCTCATGAAGGATGAGCTGAAGCACATTGCCCAAGAGACGGAAAAGAAGTGTCAATGCATATGAGCAATGGTGGGGGTGTGTCCTTTTGAGGGTCATGGGAGAGGGGGCAGACCCCTTTTCCGCGTCAATAAGTCAATTTCTCAATTTATTGGGAAGGAGGGGGGATGGTGGTTTTCTCTAGGATTGTCGTTGAGGGTGTTTCCCGATTCTTGAACGTTAAGTAGACACTAGTAATTAGTTAGTAGTATACCCAACGGTGGCTGACTTGGGTGCTGTTTTGGGGGTTGGTTGTTAACGTCTCAAATTTATATTCTCTTGGTTAAACCGGCAGCAAGCAGGATATAGCACCCAGGACTTCTCTTCCAATTAATCAGCAAGGTATTCTGGATGTCGTACCAAGGCTATACAGTTAGTGGAGCACCATGCCCAATGTAGTAGCTCAGTCCCAAATCGTGTGGTATGATCGGAATCAGATATCCCAGATTTTTCAGGTTGGATCATGATCTGGGTCCTTACTGTTAGTACTCAGGTTAATTGGTAACAGGTATCATGGGTATGTAAAGTAGCACAACATCACTGATAACAAATGGTTTCAAGATTGGAGATTTGAACATTCCCCAGGCGCAAGTAGAATTGGATGGGAGGAGTTTGAAGGTTTTTTTTTTCATTTAAAATGAATACATCATAAACTATTTCACAAAATGAAATATCCACCTGGATATTTGCAAGTCTGTGTAGCCAGGGACCGTGGAGACGGGGGGGGGGGGGGGGCTGCTGCGGGTGCTAGCCCCGAACGTTTCTGTCATCGGCATTTTGGGCGCCTTAAATTGGGACGCCCCTTATGGACTGGGTAAAATACTGTTTAGCTACTCCCTAATTTCGGTATTACAAAAATAAATATGCATATGAGCAATTTTCTGACTGGTCGGCTAATCACATCTATGCAAATTGAAGAACAATCAATACGTAGGATCCTGCCTAAGAAACTCCGAAATGCAGCAGCACTCGTCCTAGGTACGGTTAGACCTACACGACTCCGGCAGCCCACATTGGTAGTAACCCCAGACGAAAGATCAAGTTTGGATCTATTAAGATGGAAGAGGAAAGATGTCCGTGTCTAGTCGAGGGCAGAAAAAACATGAAGAACAGGCGGGGACAAGATCAGTTACCAGGATTGTGGTCCGTTTAAACGCCCCACCCCCATTCATGTAAACGTAAAAAAACAGCGAAAAAGCCCTACTGGGGTATGGGACTATTTCTCCATTTTACGTGGCCTGCTGTCAGGTTGTTCAATAAATATCTATGGTTCGATGTAAAAGTAAACATCTGCCCACCTCTCTGAATTGAAAAACGTATTGAAGTCGTTTTAGGCCTACACAGTTCCTACATGGGCGTCAACAGGTGGGGGACGGGGGGAACGGGAACCATGCGACCCCACTTTTAAAAGTGGGGGGGGGGAATAAAGCGTTCGTCCACCCACTTTTAGGACCGTAATAAAAAATAAATAAATAGGGCACAGTCCGATTTTGTATCACTCTAAAACTGATTCAATTTTTGTATAACCAAACAATAATCGCGGTTGGAAATTGTCTTAAGTCAATAATTCCAGGTCGGACCAGGTGAGGATCTGAACCCGACTAGGGCGAAGGCCGAAGGCAAGGATTACCCAGTTCATTACCGATTCTCGATATTGTTGATATCGAATAGCCAAAAAGTGCATACTTTTTCAATGGCTTTCGCGAGGCAATGGAGTTTGTTCTTCCAGGCGTTGTAGGCTGTATAGGCAAATATGCGATGTGATGCCTTCGAATAATTTTGTCCACTCGATTAATGTCAGAAGCCTGGGGCAGGGCAGGGTTTTTGAAGATGTTGTCACCCCCCCCCCAATCATTCCTGGGATGAAAAAAACGGGGCGAAAATCTTGGAGAAGGAAAAAAGCACAAAGTGAAAAAAAAGGGCCGAATTTTGCAGACTTTTTCAATTAAAAAAAAATACATAATGTTTTATTCGCGCACTTCGCGAGCGCTGGTAGTAGTGACTGACTTGTCCGTTGGTAGACCCTGGATCCCATGCAAACAAAGTCAGAGTAGAAAAGGTGATGAAAAATACCATGGTGCATTTCGGTAAATAATCTTAGCAGCACAATGACAACCTTTGTCTGTCTTTTACTCAAATCACACCATGTAGCCTGGGTGCTATGAGCTGGCAAGTGACGTTTCCGTCGATTGGAGGGTATGAAATCATAATTTTCTTAGTGCACTTCGCGCTAACGATGGTCGGACGCCCCCGCTAGTGGTCATTGCATTTGATGTGTCCACCACTTTTCAAAACGGTCCGACGCCCCCCTGTTCCTCCACACACATACATGGAGACAGGAACCCTGCTAATAAATTCCTGACGTTGTCTGTGGGTTCGACAATAGCGGTAACTGGTAAAGTCAATGTTAATTCGGACTGAATAGACGCCTAAATGATCCAGTCTACTGGCAATTGAGATTCCCGTGTTGTAGCTACCTTCTTTTGCTGGAGATTTGGTACTAGATGTTGATACCATTATTATGGTTTTAGAGACCTTCGTCACTTTACTGAGGGCACACATCCCCATTCTTTTGTTATGTTTCACTGTTTTTTTTCTTACATATTTTCCGCAGAACCCTCAATGGTCTAGTTCGGGTCCCTACTATAAGTATGTGGCTATTCTTATTTTTGTAGGGCCTTAAGAATGACATTTCCAAGTTCATGCTATTCGATTCGGTTTTACTTTGATTTACCCAGGTAAAAGTAATTCGTTTGTCGCGAAAAAAAAAAAAAATGTGGCTACATGAAATCCATTTTTAGGATGTCAGTTTACTCTTGTTGAAAACGAACGAAAGGTAGCTTCTCCTGCAATCTGGGTGGGTGGTCATACGCAAAAATTTTCGGATCCGATCCGCGCCAACAGATGGTGGACGCTCCGCCTCAGATGTGGGCCGCCACAATGATTAGCACCCCACTCAATTCTCTCCCCGCGGTCCTGGTAGCCAGACTCATCTTGTGTTAAAGAGTTGTGTTGCTGCATTACATGTTGTAATTTTGGAAACCAGCAAAATTTCAGCCAGATTATCCTTATAGCCATAAGTTGCAGTCATCTTCAACACATAACTTTTACCACGGAAGCGGAAATAATTTGTTGTGTATGTTAGGCAATATTGCAAATGGGCGCATGTAATAGTTATTTCCATAGGAGGTTTTCACACGATTGTGTGATTACTTTCATCTCCATTCATGCTGATTACCATTGCCCCCATGCGATAACAAGGTTATAGTAGGATGCTATAAAAAGGACATCAGAAACAAACCAGCTGATTACCCAATTGAATGGCAACTGTGAGTCTGGCCCTTACATATAATATCATTAAAACAAAACAGGGCATCTTCCGGATTGTCAAAAGCACAGCTCACTTTACACCTTTATATCAAGGCCAGGGGTAAGGAATGCCACCTGTGTATGATGGGGTCATCAAGGGGCCACAACAACACCCCCTTACACCAGAACAACAATAGCACAGTAAACAAGATAGGACATGTTTACCATAGGGGGTGCTAGATCTTATTGGACCTGACAGGGGTTGCCATACAGGATCTCTACCTCCCATGATAGGAAGGTACATTACACCCCAAAAACAGCCCAGGAAGGCTGCAGGCTCAGGCAGACTGGTACTGTACATACAGTACAGTGGTAACATGACACTGCTGACTAGTTACTGCTGCAGTGCCAACAGCCGAAAAGGGCATTATACTCTGGCCAGGCATGCTGGGATTTCTGTGTAATAAGTGGGAGAATATGAGCTCTAGAAAAATTACTGTTGAGTGTTTAAATGGTGAGGTGAATGGATGCACCCCCCCCCCCTTTCTGACCATTTGTTTCTGCCTTTGAGATTTTTTTCTTTTAGGCCTCATTAGGTTTTGTATGCACATGGCAGTAGGAGATACCCCTGTAGAAGTGAAGTGAGAGCGCCACTGCCAGTTTCTTAGTGTCCAACATTTTTAATGATAATATGACCCCTGGATAGGCCCTGTTGCAAACCCTGTTAGCACTAACTTGACCATACAATAAAAAGACAATTAAATAGGGGTTTTTTTAGTTGACGTTGAAATGCAAGAATGTTGGTCACATCTGTCAAAAGATGTAAAAGAGCATTTCACAGCAAAGGGGGCCTTGCGTCTGAATCAAACGCTTGCTGTAGAAAATTGCATCCAATAGCATCATAACCCCTCTCAGACCTTTACCTGTAGTGTTCCTCACATTTACCTTGACTGTTGAGGCCGTGATCAGGGGCACCGCCATGAACAAAGCGATGGGTCAACATTATCATTTCAAACTCATTATGTAATTTAGCAGTCAGTACACCTGCTCGAAACTTATACCTTGTAGGTCCTCACATTTACCTGACTGTTGAGGCGTGATCAGGGGCACCGCCATGAACAAAGCGATGGGTAACATTATCATTTCAAACTCATATGAATGACCTGGGAGCCCATGTTATATGCACATGATTATGTGTCACAACCATTGATAACTCTGGTGGCCAAGTTTTGGATTTTCGTAGGTGATGTAAGTGTAGGCTGCTAACCCAAAATATAAGGAATTACCAAAACATCTTGAAGGTAATGAAGGGGTGCACCAGCGTATCAGTGGCCTCAGGCAAAAAAGGCCCAAGGCAAAGTTTTGGATTTTTCTTAGGGCGATGAGGCGTGGGCTGGTAAATCAAAGTAGGCGGATTTCAAAACCTGGATGTAATAAAGGGTGCATCAACATCGCATGGCCTGTTAATGCTGATCAACTGTATGGTGTTTCTATGCGATTGCAAGGAAGACAAATAGTGATCAATAGAGAACATGTCAAGTGGCACAATAGGCCGGAGCCTGTGCTAATAATCCTTGCTTCAAATCCCTGAATACTAGTAACATTTTACGGACAACACTGACAAACTGGAGGTGAAGAAGCTCTCCATAATTTTGCGGTCTAACAGCAAAAATTGACCTCCAAATGACTTAAACCTGAACTTTCTGAATAAACTTTTTATAGTACCGGTCAGAGATAGCAATACTAACTAAATTGACTATCTAATTCAACCTGTAGGAGAGAAGAAGCATTTGGATCAATTTTCCCCTTAAAAATGACATCAGATAACCTTTGAACCAAAATTTCTGAACACCCGATGGCCCTCGCGCCTCCACTCAGTAGCATTGTGACCAAGTTTCATAATGATGCATGTAAAGATTGAGGAAGGAGTAGCATTTGAAGCCAATATTGAAGTCAAAAGAAATAGATTGACAGAGTATGATCCCAACTAAGCCTACGTGGTTCAAGCTGTGAAACCATAAAGAGTGGGAAATATCCCAATAGCACACATCTGGTTTTAACATTGGGAGTCTTAATCATTCCTGGCATTCAGTGGAAATTCATGCCAAAAAACGACAACCTCAATGTATACAAAACCAGACAATAGGTCATCATCTTAATTTCATCTACACATTGCTCCCATATACAGATATTTGCATATATCGATCCCACTACACTGGGGGTCAAAATTAGAACCAATTCCATTTCCAAGCGACACTGGAGAACAACTCAACCACGTCTTTCAAATCACATAGACTTCTAATAATCTCGCTGACTACCATACAGGCCTCTATTCAGTAAGTAATGCACAAAGAATTCCGTGGACAGTTCTGTGTGCCAAATGTCCATGTCTGAAAACTACTCACAGACCCAAAAATTGGTTCCTACAAATCTCAATACAGCTGAAGAAGCAAGAATTTGCGGTTGTACTGAGATAATAATTTCAGGTCACAGCTAAAAAGAGGCATCATCAGTACGTATGAACGGCTGCTAGATGCGCGAATGCAACAATCCCGACCCAAATCAATATTGGCATTTTTTACACATAGCCTACAGATATTTATATGCATGTAGGTTTTTATTAACACAGTAGGTTGATATACAGTAACTATGCTCAGACTTGGGTTTGGGTGTTAACCAGATATGTAGGGCTGCCTGTGCAGAATGGCTGCATAGTGCATACAATATGATATTCAGTATCATAAAAATTTCAGTAGGCTAGGCACTTTTTTAAACATTTCTGGAATCTCCCAACAAATCTTGATGAATGGTGTATCATCATAAATGATAGATGGCTATAGGGTGAGAAACTTGTGTAATATTCAGCAGCATCTGAACATTTACTGTACTGGATGTACAATAGACAGCATTCCTTTACTTCACATTATAAATGAAGTAGTGCATGAAGTAGGAACCATAAACTCATAAAACTCAGAAAAAAAGAGATTTGTACCATATTCAGAAAATCTGCTATCAATTTTAATAGTAAGGACCGAAAAGTTAAGTAATTACTACGTAAATGTAGGGAGCCCTTAGACCCGCTCAATAGGCCTCAATCCTTACTGGGGTTCCAATGGATTTTTCACTGTATTATCAAGACAGCAAGGGAAGTAAGCCTTAGGAAGAGAATGTTTGAATGTACTGTAGGAAGTTAAGAACATGTTCTAATGTATAGTCTGGTTACTGGTTCCAAACATTGACTGCAGCGCATATTCTCAAAAGCTTCCTCATACAAATTCTTTCATATGGTATGTATGACATGCAAGCAATGAAATTTGATATTCAATCAGATAGCTGATTGGGACCATTACCCCATAGTCCATATGGCTAAACGAGCATGTCAAGTATGAGCGTTCTTTCTATACCTTTTTGATGAAATTATGGCGTTTTACGAGTTTACATCGTTTTTAGACTTGCTTGACCTCTGTAGCCCTAGGACCCCACCCCCCAAAACAGTAGTTGATTTTCTACTCCATATGGGTGATAAGGCCAACATACATTCCCAGTATGAACCCTCTACATGTGTGATTGTATTCGGCTAATGGACCACACACATATATCAGCCAGCGTGCAAAGATTGCAAAGATTAAATCTTTGCCTCTAGCAAGCAATAAAATGTTTGTGAGATATTGATATTAAAATCACATTCCTAATCTAAATCTCTATTTTTTTTTTTTCAAATCAGCTGAACGAATGCTCTCACGTACCCCAACGTGTTTACCAATGAGTTACTGGTACTTGTTCGAATCCAAAAAATATCAACCTGCAAGTGCAACGCCGTCATTAACCACATGCCTTGAACAATCAAAACTACAGTAAGATATTCAAGTCTTCCCCCTATTATCACTCACCAGTAAATATGGTTGTTAGTTTGAATGGAATAATTTTTTTCTAAATTATATTTTCCATAATCAGAACCCCTGCAACCCGGAGGACTATACTTACACTGAAGCTTCATTATGACAGGGACTGCGAAGTAGTAATGGACTTGACATTACAATTCTTTCGATGCACCCCTTGGTCACTTTGATGACTCACAAAAAAAATTAAATTACCCACTCGTAAGCCAGCCATTGCAATCATTTCCTACATGAACTTGACAATGGCCTACACTGACTGATATTGCCCAGGGTACGTATTAGGGCAATTTGGGGATGGGTCATGCATACAGTTATTGGAGATGGTAAACTGAATCAGCACAGTGAACAACTGTTATGCGATACTGGAAATAATCCACCTCAAGGACCCTCGAAAAGCTTTGAATGAAGTTCTGACAATGATTATGACCGATTGACCTACCTTGCAGTATACCACCCTGTGCTTGACTGAGGAGGGTTCAGATGATGGTCAATGAGGAATGGAAACAGTAGATCACACAAGTACCAATCAAACATGTGACAGCGTCTAATAGAATATGTAAAATTAGTCAATTAGTTACAATTAAATAATTGCAATGATTTCCAAAAGACACAAGCTGGATGACGAACATGCGTCTATCGATCACAACTACAAGTATACCCCTGTCCCATCCCTGGCTCCAGGAAGACAATTGAATAGGCATAATGAGTTATGAGACAGACTGGTACACCACTACTATAGCCAGCACACCAAAATGGGGGCCGAGGCATCCTCTGGAAGCTATCCCCTCCATGCAGGCCCCAACATCAGCAGAAACAAACAGATGACTAATGCAATCGCATATAAAACAAATTATAGGGGATCCAGGGGGGCTTGAAAAAAAAACAATCACCCAAGCCTATTATTCTTTATGCCAGGATAACAAACTTGTGAGATGCTAATTATAGGTACATGTAGAAAGGACTGAAGGTAAATGTAATGATAGTTCTAAGGCATTAACATAACATCCAACAGATCGTAATCATACAACCCCCCCCCTTCTCATCTTCATGGATGTGGTAAACTGTGCAACATAACTAATGAACTACTAATGTGAACTAATGAACAATTTGTCAGGCTCCCACATCACAACTATCTTGCATTCTTTGGTCTTCCCGTTCAATGATTCCCACTTTCGCGAAAGTTTGGGAAGAGGGGGAGGAGCCTCATAGCAATACAGAGCAAGGTAGTTCGTATCTGCAAAAGGCACTATTTACAAGGGCCCTCATAAAAGTTGGGGAGTCCTGAGACCTCACCCACCCAAGCCCTGGGAATGTTCTACTGGAGCACGTATGCAAGAGGTATGAGGCAACCATATGCCCCTACGCAATTTGGTTCCTACAGGATGCGTGAAAAGCGGCTATGATTTTCAGGTCATGCAACACAAACACACACATGTACATTGCACGCTCGATATTGTTTTGAGCATGAGCTGTGATGTAAAAAGTAAGCCCTGTGGTATTATTGGAGCATTCTAACAATAGCACGCACGGGGCAACACCCACTGAAGATGTTCCCTGTTACTTCTATTGTACTGCTGTCTGGAGGGGCCATGAGACAACAAACGGTGGTATGTGTCAGTTCGGGTGGGGCTAACCACTTCCTACTGGGCACTAGTGTTCAAACGATTATGCCAAAATCGGATGTTACTGATTACCGATTATTTTTTCCATAATCTGTCCAATTCCGATACGGATTATTCAAGTCCAGCACATTACATGTTCATATATCATTGCATTACGTAGACAACTTGCCTGAGTTAAATCCCATTAATAGACCTACAGGTGTAGTCATAAATCAGCTTTAGTTCAAGTCAATACTTATCCGATTCCATCTTTTTATTGCATGCATATGTTTGGGCTCCCAGTGAAGGAAACAAAATAACTATATGCCAGCTTTCGAAATGGATTCGGAAGCTCCGATACTCTTGTAAATATACAGTCAATATGCATGGAAAATAGCCTGAAAATATTTCCTGTGCATACACCTCACGAACAACAGTGTGTACGTGTGTACACATGTAGTTCGTCACTTCACACATCAAAGTTTGATCATCTCTCCGCACACACTTAACGTCTATGGAGTTTTGCAATTGACCCTGTGTTTAAGAATGAAAAACTCGAGCGGTAGCGGTTGTCGATTCACCAAAATATTGCTGTGGCCTGTGACTCGCGTAGACCTACTTTACTCAATGCCATGAATGAATGGGTTAATTCACCAATTTCTCGCTGGATACAACGATGATAATTATAGTTTTCGCATGATTCTGGCACATTCACAATCAAATTCCAGACCGTGTCGTGTTTCATTATCCATGCCAATCGAGGCAATGGTTATGGGTTTAGCACAGGGCCATTCGTAGTTTGAGTGTGTCTAATGTCATATGTACAGTGTATAGCGCGATGCACAACATATAACCTAGTTATGTTCCGGCTGAATGACGATCGCTTTGTGAGTTTTAATTATCGGGGAGGGCGGGTTTCGGAGGGAGGGGGGTGCCCAGCACATGTGGAAGTTGCAAGACATTGCATTGCAAGACCGGTGTGATATTTTGAATGTGTGTTTACGTACATATTGTTCCAATTTTGAGCGGTAAATGTTGCAATTCTGCCACCCATTTGTTATGGGTAATCTGTATCTCGTGATCGGAACTAGATCGGAATTAGATGAGCAGTTAACCGATTCCGATCGTATGAACACTACTGGGCACACAATATGCAGCCTCATGTCCTCTCCAGTTAATAAGATTGATGCACCATCCCTGACATATTGTGCAACTTGACCGAAATTTGGGTTTCCTCAAAGTACAAAATAGATAGGTTAACAGAATATATATCGGTGTTACCACTAAAGAAATAAATCTGAAAGAGCCAGGATTTTCTCACTAGGGAGATTTTCATAATCAAGGGGAGATTTGCTTTGGATCTTGTTGAATCAAGAAAAAAAATCCAGAACTGGGAGGGTTTTTCCCCCTACAATTATTTTGTGGGTGGGATTTTCCCATAAGTGTCAGAATCCAGCTGACTATCCTGCCCTCTATTGCGAATACTTGTACTATGTATACTAGAAAACTTGGGAAAAGTTAGGTGGAGAGGCCAAAGCAAATTAGGGAGGGGCACAAAACAGTGACGCCACGCCCTCATTTCAAGATGTAAAGATGGTACAGTTCCATCTTTAGTCATCCCTGATGTCAGACAGGGATAGACAGGCTAAGGGATAGTTACAGTAATGCCCAACATTGAAATGCTAGAATCCTTTTCCCCCTTCACTTGCAGTATAAGACTGAGAAATAGGCTCAATAGATTCTCTAAATCCTTCATGCACTAACAATGTTCAAGTTCAAACTAGTCCTACATATATTTCAACAGCAACCCTAGACTACACTCTACACCATACCCATTACGGTTCATAGAAAATACACTTTAATATGGTAATCCAGTTGATGTCAAAAGAAGAGAGTTGGGTCAAAGTCCTGATGATCAGTGTACAACTCAAGGTAAGTAACGGTCAGTGTACCACTCAGGTAAGTAACGGTCAGTGTACCACTCAAGGTAAGTACCTTAATTGAACTAGTCCAGGTCAATGTTTTCAGTCAATACATCTACCTGTCCCCTATTTGCCTAATCTCTGCCAATTTCCTGACAGGGTAGAGAAGTCATCACCAGCCCCAGGGCAGGTTCCTCCCACATTGACATAACAGCTGCTTAGATAGCGGAGGCAACTGGCTGGTTACAGAGGAATGTCCCAAGATATAGATTTATTCAAGAATTGAATACACTTAGTTATTGACAGCATGTACTCCTACAGGTCATCAAGGGCAATGTGCCACCTGGCAATTCAAAACATTGCTTCAAAATAAACCTCAGTATTTATGATGGATGCCTTGGATAACCTTTACTGCAGGGTGGGACCTGCTCTTCTATCATTTTGGAGCCTGAAGGCTGTCATGTTTGTTTGTTTTGTTTAGTGTGCTCTATATGTCCAAAACACAGTGATAATACAGACAAATAAATACGTAGCGACAGAACAAAAGACAGATCGAACAATAGAGTCACGGTAACAACACCTGTTAGGCCGAAAGGATGGCCCATTTCCAGTGGGGTCCCACATGAATCAATATCTAAAGTAAAGTAATTATACTGACAGACTGATAGTTTGATCTTCGGTTGACTCCCCTTAAAGGCTCTTCACTTCCTATACTAGATTACACTAAAGCCATCACCACAAAAAGTTATGGTTTCTCTGCTAAGTACGAAAATAGTGTAACAGTGCAATCAACCAACATAACTTGATAAATATAACTCAATGTTATACTACAGAAATATGATTATTCCAAATAAAACTGCAAACTTAGGAAGGAACACAGTAAATATACAAACTGCTCTGCCTGAAATTAGGGTCAGCATTTGAATATTGTCTACTATGTAACATAGCACATCCAGCTAGCATTGGCTCATGGCATACACTTGGCATATTGAACCTATCTTTGGTTACTCACTAACTTAATGGGAATGTATTCCTATTGCAGCTCAGTTCAATGTAAATTACAAACAGAATCTTCTTCAATGGACTCGGAACTGTGATCCCATAGCTGAATGATTTTCCTGAAATTTGTTGTTGGGAACTTCACATCACTACTAATACTATAGGCCACCTAAAGCTCCCCTCCTTGATAGCCCAGGTTTTACAGCCCTCCCAGTGTGGTCCCACATAATTAACCTAAAAGATATTGATTGGTGATTGATGGGGGAACCAATTATCCATGTAATAATTGCTTTGTGGTGATACTCATTAGCAGCTAGGGTACAGGTGAAGTGTTCATAGCCAAGGGGAATTGTGGTCAGGAACATGCTGTTATCACAGGAAGAGACCCCTCTTCAATGCTGAGAAGGGATCAGGACTACACAGGATTATAATCATTACATGTACAGAAAATTGAGGAGCATTCGGATGTTAACTTTTAAAGCATTGGAGAGGGGAGAATGAAAATGTCCCCACAGTGTATAATTTGGATTTACTTTAATTCACCCGGATACATCACCATCGATGAGGAGGGTCAAAGAATAGTGGGTCATGGTCCTCTCTCGATTTTTTTAGGATAAAAAAGTGTCCCCTCACTGAAAAAAAAAAAAAAGATTACATTTATACTAAACTCAGCAACAATCTAAATGGACGTGCCATTTTTTTGTGTGTTTTGACACATTGCACCATTATTAAATTTATGCACCTCTCCAGCAAAATCACTACCTATCAATATCCACCCTCTAAATTCCAAACAGCAGAGAGGGCCTTCATATTCTCCAGGATTTTACTATATTGTTGGTGCTAATCCATGGATGCAAGCGAAACAAACCATAACAAGTTTTTGGTCCAGTAATCAATAGTCTCAGGTAAACAATATTGACCTGAAGCCTTTTAATTGAGTAAACTTCAGCTAGACAGTACCATATGAATCAGCTGCAACATGTATCACTCAGGCTAGATTGCTCATACAGCTGTACAGACAATCAATCTACAAAATGACCACAGAAAGCTTGTACATAAACATACTGCTATAGAATAACTGAAACAATTTAAGTACAGTTTTCTACTGAATCCTGCACCCTACCTCAGTACCTGTTATGTTAATCTTCTTGATTATAATTCCTTCTCTAGGTAATCCAATCAAACCTGTTGTAAGTCCAGCACAAAAATGTTGAGCTCTAAATTCCCTCTTGAAAATAAAACCTATCCTCCTCCAACTGCACTGTAGTGCAAACACGGATCTGAGCTCTGATGCTTCAATTCAAATACTCCTCCCTGGCCTGACTCAAATAGTAATATACTCTGCCTTGAGCTCTGACTGAACCAAACTGACAACACTAACAAACTGCAGTCCAGCACCTGGTAAATATTACCACAGACATGGAAGTAAACAGTGTTGTGCAATAGACTAGGCCACACAAAAGCTGCAGCAACCACTTTCTTGTTGTATGCCCAAAGAAGGGATTTTGAGCTCCTTGTGAATGAAGAAGATCAGGTTGTACAATCACAGGGATATCAAGCTGACTGGGTGGATCCATTATCCACAGAGGGGGAAAAGATGTATGTATGTCACAGACCACTGGAGTTGGACAATGGGCCAGACCCCCTGGCTCTAATGCCCCTGTATAACAATTTTATAATACTGAATTATGCCAAAATAAGGAACTGACAATCACCAGAAACTGCCACAGAACTTGGCAATGAGCTGACAGGTGATTCTTTTATGGACAGTGTAAACTGTAAAGTCTGGTGGGGACATCAAAATGAGGATCAGGCAAATATGCACAGCCAGCAGGCTAAGCCAGTGCCAAGGAGTGGAGGTGAATATGTACTATGGCTGACAGCCTGACCGGGAAAATTGAAAAGAGTTGTTATACAAGTCTGACATTTACAGGAAGTCATACAATTTTAGGTACTTTAAAGGCCGTCAAGGATGATATCTAAAGTGAAGCAGATATGTATTCCGTGAATTTTAGTTAGCCCATGTTAGAAGCTCTCCACTTCCTATAGGAGATTACACTAGCCACTACACTAATATACCATGATTTTTAATACAGCAAAGGTTGTGATTTCTAGGCTACCATATATCATCTAACATTAAACATTGATTGATATGCGCTTCCTTACATTATGGCAAAGGCTTACGCCCACTCAGAATAATTTTACAAATCATATCTTATCTAGTTCAAGAGTTTTGAAAACAACCGCGTGTCCGCAATATGTGTGTTAGTGTTACTCTAGCACAAACCAACATGGAGAACATGGATACTAGAGGGCGCTCCATTAATGAATGGTATGGAACCCACAGTAAGATGAGACACACAAGTATGGTGAATCCGATTGAATTGATGAGATATTGTAATGTGGTCAGTTTGCTTTTTCACCTACATTTACTGTTAATTATTATTATTATTATTCTTAATATATACAAATTTATATAGCACCTAAATCACCAAGGTGTTCAAAGGCGCTTTACAATAGGATGGATGAAACATAATAAGACAATACAGGAGAATGAACAGTAACCTACAATGTCGGTAAAAAGGATAGAAAAGAGGGATAACAGAAAGATGAAAAGCGAGAGAACTAAATTTTAAAATCAGAAGAGATTGTCAAACAAACATAACAATAATACTCCAGTTACTCGATCAAAAAAGTGAGAAAATATAGTAAAATGTAGTAGCGAAAATAGTTAAATTACTTACAAGAATAAATTATGTTTTAAGATGTTTCCCGAAAAGTGTTCAAAGTGTTTCATTTCAGATATTGCACGGTAGCCGTCCTGTGCGACTGGCAGCAGAGGCAAATTCCCTGTCGCCAAATCGTACTGTGCGAACACAGGGAATTACCAAGAAAGAACTGGCCTTACCGCAAGCTCTGCTGGCCGGTTCACCTCCGATCATGTCACTCATTTATGGAGGGGCTTGCAGATGGATGATTTTGTACGCAAGAACCAAAACTTTGAAGGCAATGCGTCGTTCAACGGCAGCCAGTGGAGTTCTCGGAGATCTGGGGTGATGTGTGAGGAGAGGGGGGTTCGCGTGATGATGCGTGCTGCAGTGTTTTGGAGCCGTTGTAGTTTATTCAGAGTGACTTGTGGTACGCCAAACTACAGAGCAGTACAATAGTCGAGACGCGATAATACGAGGGCGTGAACAAGCGACTTAACTGCACTTGGTGTCAGGTATCGCCGTGTAGCACCGATCTTTCTCAGTGAGCTAGCCGGATCTGCAAAGGTGGTTCACCTTTGTGACATGTCAAGGTGAGGATCATACATGACAGAACCACCAATTTCGAATAAATGTCCCTTGCACATTTCTCAATGGCGCTTGGTAGTAAAAAATAATCGCTTCGGTTTTGTCTGCGTTGAGCTTCAACTTTGTTCAACATCCACCCCCCAATTTCTGACTGACACGTTGACACACGGGACAAGGCATTTTCACGAGGGATGGTTCGTCGGCAGGGTCACAGGACACATATAGCTGGGATCATCAGCATAGAAGTGAAAATTTAGGCCATGTCGCTGAATCAAGTCCCTCCAGGGTGGCAGTATAGAGCGTGTACAGTTTTGGGCCTAGAACTGATCCTTGGGGCACACCCTGCATAAGTACTGACGGGGGAGATTGTCGACCATCGACAGAGACAATTTGTTGGCGTCCATACAAGTACACGAGAACCATGATAGAGCGCCGCCTGTAATCCCGATACTGTCATGTATTCGAACCCATATCCTGTGTTCGAGAGTGTCAAAAGCTGCTGACAAATCCAGTAAGACCAAAGCGACGGCATGGCCTTTATCTAATGAGTTGAGAATGTCAGCTCTGCACTGCTGAGAGCTATTTCAGTGTAGTGCTGCTTGCTTCCGGTATGCAGACTGGTGTACGACGTGGAGATTGCTGCTGGTTAAATGATGTTCCAGGCTTCTGTCGACCACCTTCTCTACCAATTTCGAGACGAAGCCAAGTTTGAGATCGGTCGATAGTTGTTTAGCTCTTCCTGATCTTGATTCGGTTTCTTCAGTATAGGAAGTATCTTTGCAGTTTTTTGAACATTTCTGGCACATGGTGTTCGTTGAGAGGAATTGATTATCGTGGTAATCAACAGACATTACAGAACTCGCCCCTGAACCGAGTGACATAGCAATGACCCTCCTTAACGCAGGTGCCCACATCGTGGTTTTCTCTGCGGACTGGGGAGTTATTTTATCAAAATGAAATGATTGAATTATTCGCATTCTCCCATTTCATTGTCGAATTCGGATCGCTGGCAAATAGTAGACTGAAATAAACATTTCAATGATCAAAATCGATTCAATTTCGACTGAAAACGACAGACTCAAAGTTTATATGAATCCGTTCAAAGTTGAAAAGTGGATCGTTGAAATATTTTCGTTGTCGGCCGATGCTCCGTATTTTAACACGTTTCCTGTGGAAATTTTTCTGAGAAAAATATATGTATCCCATACTGTTTCCTTCCGACATTTCATTTTTTCAGTATTAGCCAGCCTTCACCGTCGCTGTTTCGAGTTACAGACGTTCAACAATCCGTTCCCAGTACAATTGAAACTACTTCAAGGTCAAACACCAACTGGTCCAAGGAGATGCTCCCTTGGGGAGAAGCTTGATTTTTATGACCGTGAACCGGCCGATCGGCCAGTTCACTTGTCCACCGTTCAAGGGGCTGGAAATTCTAATGGCAGTAGCTCTGCTGGTCGACACAAGACTTCAACAGGTAGGTCGGGATGGGGTCGAGGTCACACGACTTGGAAGGCAACTTCATTATAAGCATTCTTACCTCGTCCTGGCTGGTCGGTGGGAAGCAAGGGAGGGTAGTCTCCACCACGGGGAGAGTGTTAGTAATGTCCATGACTTCTCCCGGGTCACTTTCCATGAAGAATATCAACGTATTCCGTTGATCTTATTGACAAGAAGTCACAAGAAATACCAGGGCAGCTCGTTTACATCAATACTACGTGGTAGTCGACGGGTCTTGTCATCACCAATCAGTTGGTTTGTCACGTTGAACATGCCTCTCTGATCGCGGCCGCAGGCAGAGATCTTCTCTGGAAAATAACGGACTTTGGTGCTCGTCATAAGTTTATTGTACGAGACACAGTGCCCGCGATATATCTGGTGGTCGACAGCTAGGCCACTTGTCCGCCATTTCCGTTCAAGCTTACGTCGAAGGTGTTTAGCATCATGTAACTCATCCGAATACCACTGTTGATTCGGTCTCAGTGTTATCGCCTTCTTGATGATCGAGGCATGGATGTCCAAGAGAGATATCAAACCGTTGTTGTATGCGTCGATAAGCTCGGACGTGGTTCCAGATGTGGATTTAGCAACGACGAGTTCACGCTGTCTTGTTTGAAAGCAAGCAGATCGATCGCTGAGTATTTTCGATAGGTCACCTCTTTCCGGAGAGGATCTGGCTTGCTAGAGTGGTTGTTAAAGTTTCACCACAAAGTGGTCTCGTGGTTCTCTCCCGAGGTGGTCCGAGAGAACGTGGGTCAACAACGTTCAAGCAGAAACGAGGGTGCTCAATTCACGATTATGACAAGGTCCAGTGTATGAAGACCCGCGACGATGATTTTCGTTCCCTGTAAATGCTGTTCAAAACGCGTGGGACTTCAGAGTGCCAATGAAAGTCCTAGCACTGCTGTCTTTTGGGTCGTCCACAGGACAATTGAAATCCGAAATCAGAATTCCTCGACTGCCCGTGACATAGTCCTCAAGAAAGTGTACCATTCTCAAAGAGAGAGTTGTGTCTGCTATGGACCATTTTTTGGGGGGGGGGGTGTTGGTGGGGGTCTGTCTGGATCACTGCCAGTCGCATGTTGAGTCACCAGCAGATAGATAACAGTCTATGTATTCAAACTGAGTGATTCCTGGGTCACCTGTCTTTGGCGCCACCATTGTCATCCCGAAGCGGACTTGTAGAGCATGGCAACCCCCCACCCCCTTTTTTCTTCCAGGACGTGGGACATGTTCCATAGAGTAGCCAGTGGGTACAAGTTCAGTGGAACAAGTGCTATCAATCGTATGGTCCCCCCAGCATGTCTCAGTTAAGGCACCACTTCAAAGTCGTTTTCACGGTGTTTCCCGATAGATAGACTCTTGTTCTTCTTCACAGAGCGGGGATTCAGACAACAATTTTGAAAATGTTTCTCAAAGGCAGTTCTAAGAGTGGATGACCGTTGCACATGTAATAGGTTAGCATAATTACTCTCTCACCCCTTCCACTCAGAGTAGATTGGTGGCCAGGGTCGGAGCCAAGAAATATTAGAAGAATATCGAAAAACTTCGGAGTGCTGCCAAGCTAACGGGCAATCCTATCATTGAACAATGCCTAAATAGTCACAAATACACATTTACTTACTCCCCAATTAGACAGAAATTACAAAATTAAATTTGGCTGAGAAACATATTATACGTTGAGGTGCCATAGCCATAGTGCTATGGTAACAATCATGGTGGTTAAGAGCTATCCATTGAGGGTTACCTCATGCTGCAGCACCCATGGGTGCTGTAGTGTGTCCAGCCACTGAGGTACACACCTTTGATGTCCGTCAGATGTTTTATGGTTTCTCACTTTATTACCCAGTTCGGAAATTGACAGAATAATCCCAACATTTTAACATGATAACTAAATAGTCACAAAATACCCATGTACTCCCAATTAGACAGAAAGAACAAATATTTGAAATTTTGGGTGAAAAAACATATTTTGGAGCAATTTCCTCATTTTTTCAATGTCTTCACCTATTTTCTATTCGTTTTACTCCTGAGCCCTCCGATGCTAAATGATGGGGTTAAAATTTGGCATATGCTGAGAATAGGCTCTATATCCAGAAAGTGGAGGAATGGGGGGGGGGGAATGGTTTTTCAAAACAAAAGGTTTCCTTCCCCAGCATACATGCTGAGATTCCTTTCAGTGTGGCTGATGAGGATCCTACAGCCCCATGGATTGCCCTTTTTTTAAACCTGAGACATCAATTAACAGAAAGATGTTCATCCTCAGTTTGCCCTTTAACCTGAACAATAGGGATCACCACTCCACATGGCCATCCCGCCACATCTGATAGTACCCTCTAACATTTTGTTTAGAACAGTTACATGTAACAACTTGACTCCATGTTGACCTCAGTTAGGATAGTGGCTTAGTGGCGGGGAGGTGGGGGAATTGTTTATCTACAAGTTTTCCAAATGGCCTCATTAAGTTCAAGTCGTAGGTCCTACATTCTTGTGCAGTACGCGGATCATCCTCCCGAGCCTCCCCCCCCCCCCCAAAAAAAAAGAATGGTGTAACAAACCTCTTCCCTAGTATGTGTAATGATATGTGTAATGTGTAACTGTTGCATTTTTTTTTGGACCCCTTTTTTCATGGGTATCTCTAGGTAACTTGACATAAAACATGGTTTAGTAGCAATTGTAGTCCTATAACCAACAGGAATGCAGTATGAACTGAATACATGCTGCATGGGGATTCCGCGTTATTCTGTTCTCTCATTTCGTTTCATAGAGAAGGCAACATGTTCATCTCTTATGGTCTTATTGAATAATATATCGGACCATGGATCTAGAATAATTTCTGTTTGCATCTTATTTTGTCATTGTAACCTGTTACAGCGATGTAAATCTGACAGAGCGAGCAGACGGTTAGACTATTTCCTAGATGTATTCCATAATGGGAGATGACATTGATAAGATTATTCATGGCATGTATATCCTTCATCAAATTGTATAGACTGTTTGGAGAATGAGGGACCTAACAATGACACTCCTGAAAGTCAAATATTAACACAGTGTATGAGGATGAAGCTCTGATAATATGAATGTAGCTGCTAGATGGCAAAAACTAGGGGGCGGACGGATGGCATACCCGGATTTGTGTAATTGCAGAAGCTTGATATGGCACTGGGGTGGGGTGCATAGGTAGATTTAACCCTTCTTAGCCCGTAAGCCAGCCTGAGACCTGATTACCAGAGTCGGGTCAGCCAAATGAGCACCAAAAGAATGAGACAACTCTAAAATGTTCAATGCTGCACATGGTGAAGGCGATCAAGGAGTGACTGATGTGGCAATCCTGACAGTAGAAACATTACAATAGTCCAAACGGGTTACAAAGACTGGTACGAGAGCCTGCAGGCTTTGTTGTATGAGATTGTATAGGTCTGCCCAATACTTTGGATGGAATGAAAGCAGGTTTTACCCACCCCCCCCCAACCGAGTTTTACTATTCTTCAAGCTGCGGTCGAAATAAGCCCCTAAATTCCTCACCAAGATGGTAAACTTGACAATAGCGCCACCAACGTTGTCTCAAATGGGACAAATGAACCAGTTATGAATAAACAGTACTAAATACCAGCTGTCCTGGATACGAGGGTTATGTGCATACAGGGGTGTGCATGCATAGTGTGGTAGGGATCATTTTAGTTCTCTGTTAACTAGGTAAACAACACATACAATTACACACACACATTTTCATCTTCGCATTTCCCCTCAGGTTAGGAAGGCAGAGTAGGAGGCAACAGCCTTCAAGTGCGCACCCTCAGGCTTATTCAACTTCCTATGATTACATCATCACATTTTGACGCTTCAGCAGAAGCCTTCGTATCTTTTATAATCATTATTCCCTAAATAGCACATTGCAATAGTCAATAGTAAGGGACTGTTAGGCCATTCACCCCCAATGTAACATAGTCAATTTCGACTCAATTTGGATATAATTTCCTCATGAACTTGTTAAATTTGAACTGAAGCCAGACTAAAAGGGAAATATGCAATCACACGAGACAATACACAATAGATTGAATGGAGGGGTTACCCATACCATGCCTCAGTTACCACACTGAACCTGAAGAATTCCTTTGTCAACCTGTCACTAAATTTCCCCACCTGGCAACAATGAATCATATTACGTATGTTTTGTTTTCTCCAGTTGGTACAAAACATTTGTATCTCGCATTTCCCCTCAGGTTAGGAAGGCAGAGTAGGAGGCAACAGCCTTCAAGTGCACACCCTCAGGCTTATTCAACTTCCTATGATTACATCATCACATTTTGACGCTTCAGCAGAAGCCTTCGTATCTTTTATAATCATTATTCCCTAAATAGCACATTGCAATAGTCAATAGTAAGGGACTGTTAGGCCATTCACCCCCAATGTAACATAGTCAATTTCGACTCAATTTGGATATAATTTCCTCATGAACTTGTTAAATTTGAACTGAAGCCAGACTAAAAGGGAAATATGCAATCACACGAGACAATACACAATAGAGTGAATGGAGGGGTTACCCATACCCTGCCTCAGTTACCACACTGAACCTGAAGAATTCCTTGTCAACCTGTAACTAAATTTCCCCACCTGCAACAATGAATCATATTACGTATGTTTTGTTTTCTCCAGTTGGATACACAAATCTAGGTTACTGCAACTGCAGACAATAGTGAGAATTAGTGTTCTTCCCATTACGATCGTGGTGCATACACCAAAACTGACAACATGTAATAGTAAAATATCTTGGTATAGCTCTGCCAGGGGCAATTACACTTGAGCATACTAAATGGTTCCTGTTAGTAATCATTATTAGCTGATTATTTATGTAGCATGCTATTCTCGTGAAAGTGCTCAGAGTGCTCTACAAAACCTAAACTAATTTAAAACAAGCGGAAAACAATAGTCGCTACATTAACTGAATCTGAAGCCAACTGATCTTGGAGCGAAAAGCGAATATACAAAACAAGCACATGCAATCGGTAACATATTTATAGCTTGGGCAATTACAATTACATGTGGAATACCAAATTTTTCCTATTAAGTATTGACTGCTGTTATATAGTGAGCTTATTGCCTGAGGGTTTTATAAACAAACACAAAAATATTACAATCCCGCCCTGAACAGCCAGAAGAATAGGGGTTGGCTATCCTACGGATTCTAGGGCCAATGAGTTTGATAGGTCCAGTAATTTGACAGGGACCTTAACATTTTTTGTTAAGTACAACAAGGTTGGAACGATTTCTGATATTCTGATCAGCAAGATTACCGAGAAGCTCATAGCGATGACCCCTATTGGGAGTAACATTGTGAAAACTGGAGAAAGTGATCGGAAGAGAGACCCATTTAATTCATGTCTTATTTTTGTAAACCTGAATCAAATAACCCTCGAATTCACCTCAGCTCCATCGACGTCAGACTGACACAACTCAAGCTTTACCTATACAGTAAATCATAAGACTCACTGTTAACTATTAGTAGCCCTTTCTTGTATATTTCCAGTGAATTGCTGATCTTTTGAGCAGAGAGGATTTCACACTATGAATGAGTTACTCAAAGGCATGGTCTCACAAGTTGCTTAAAATCATCTTCTCACGGTAAAAGAAATGAATCTTAATTAGGCTGAGATCCAATTACCATCTTGTCGCTATGAGGATGAGTGCAAGTGGTAGTTATTATCACAATGTTGTTAGTGTTTGATTTCCACGGGTGCAGGAAGCCAATGAGGCTCATCTAGGAACATGGCCGTATGATTGGTGGATGAGCACCAGCGATACTCGCCTTCTCTTCTCGACGAGTGCGCAGATGTTAACGAGAGGCGGTATACCCAATCAAACCTACTCCCAGGGACCGCTGGTTGTTTTACGTCCCCATCCGAAAGGACTTCAGAGATCTCCAGGACCCGGACCACTTTATCCGAACCTGGAGGAGCGAAGTTCAAGTTCTATGTGGGACTGCTCCCAGCCGACAAACGAGACTTATTGTACATATCTGTAACAAACCCCAGTAACCCTGAAAATTCACTGCACCACAGCGGAACCATGAAGTGAAGACCAAGACCTCACCCATAGCAAAACTGCATGTACAGCACCCAGGGAAAAATGTCCCGGATGCCTGCTGGAATTCGAACCCCAAATATTTAAGTTTAAAGGTGCCACTGCAAACCACTCTAACACTCTACCTCGAAACGCTATGTTCTTCATGGACCTTTCACACAAATCATTATTATCTCAATAAACTGTAACCACAAACAAGCTGATTTCATATTTGTACTAACAAAGATGCTTCCCTATAAATGCATTCATCAACTCTAATCCTACTCTCCCTATGGCAGAGGCATGGCGGGGCACACGTAGGACCTTCTACTCAAAGTACATCCTGGGTCAGATCCTGGTAACAACCCCGTAGGCTTTGATAAAGAGTAAATCTCAGGTACATCACCAGACCAGACTACCGGGACACTTATGAGTCCTGGTACAGTCATCTTGCCAAAAAAACAAGGGCACAGTAGGGAAAATCCTCTTGTGGTAGGGTTTAACAAGACTAATACTCAGGTGGGACTTCTTTCCTTCTCATTTCACTCTGTTCTCTCAGAAGGAACTCTGCTGGATGCAGTGTGATAGAATAAGTGCAATCGTGAAGATCTGTGTAGTGCAGCGAAAACACTGAAAAATTATTCGACCAGGGTGCAACCCTTGTTGACAGTTGGGGGTGTCCCGAGAAAGTAAGAGATCAAGGTAGTAATAGTTTTTGTATGGAACAGACAGACGGACAGGGAAACACAATACTTCTTGAGCTAATCACAACACTGATAATCAAGAGGCTATTCATTATAGAGAGGCTATTCATCATGTGTTGGGGTAAATCAATGTGGTATGCGAACTCACTTTTAGATTCATATGAACTATTACCCATGTTGGTTTGGCAGTAGGGAATGCTTGTGTTCATGACATAGTCTCAGGGGACACAACCTACCTAGTAAGGCTCCTTTGCTTCCTGTAGCTAAATGCCATTAAAATCAAGGGGAAGTTCTCCCACAAGTGGTAATTTTGAGTGCCAGACTCCCAATGGTAAAACATTGTCAGACACTGACACCCACGTGAGCATTTTTCCCCACATATGTAGTGTTCATAGTCAAGGTGTTCCTTGTGAGCACCTATGTAGAATTATGGAAGTATTAAACTGTGTCTGTAATATGTAGCCTGTTGAAACGGGTGTTTGACGTTGTTCGCCTTGTATCAGCCACTTTCCATCTAAACATAGGAAGGACATAATAACGCAATTAAAGTTTCTACAAAACAGTGACATGTTTTTCAACTTTTTTATGCCAAAAACCACTCATTGCAGACAAATCGTCTGGCCAAAACGAGAAGGGCGATGGGGTGGCAACCCGGTATTATGTGAAATTCATAACTACCACGTGACCTATGTACGTAAGTTTAGAGTGTGAAAGTGAATTATAACCGGTTTAATTCCGTACTCTAAACACCGGTAGAGCGACACAAGATGTCTTGGGCGAACTTCAAGCGGGGATCAACAGAACTAGTGAAAAGTTTTCAATGTGTCAAAGAACTTCAAGTTGCACACGTCCTACGGTAGGGCCTATATCGCGTTCTGTACGCATTCTCGACCGGCCTGAATCGTTAACGTAATCTAACACCATTTTTCACGAATCTTCTCAGAGATTTTATCACTTTCATTTGAGCAGCGGATTAGGCCCACAGGTAGCACCTATTTACCCTGAACTTCTCTCGTCGTCCTTTTAACGACACTAGATGTGAATTGTGGTACATGCAGTCTGAATGTCAAATGCCAGAGTCGAATGAAACACGGGGGTGGATGATGAGAAGCCTGGATGGGTGCGAGAAACTGAGACTGTTGATTCATCAGCGATGATCCAGGGAAAGGCTACTGTACTCTGCGTAGGTAGCATTCTGATGATCACAGGCATGAATTTTGAAATATGAAGGAAGTTTTAAGATATCTCCGTCAAAACAGTCCCGCTTGGGAAACTGCTTCTAGAGTTCCTAACTCATCTCTTTTTTTTTTTTCTTCTTCTGACAGGAATTGGAAAAGCAAAGTCCACTACAGTCCAATGAATGCACTCGGTCGAAAAAGACAGGAAAAAAATTTTAAAAACCAGCCGTTGGATCTACAATGGGCCTATATACGCCGCAGCAACACCATCAGTCAACAATTGAACATTCACAATGGCACGACCATTTGTCTTCGAATAAGATCACACGAGGAGGTATTTTCCACGAATTGTAATATGTAGATGTTCCTGTAAATTTGTACTCTCCATTGTTTCCAAATAATTCCCCGTATTAATCCCGCCCACAACATGGGATCTGTAACAGAATCCACTGCCACTCATCGACTCAATCAAGGCTAGTATAGGACTAGTGACTATGGCTGTGTTTCGTGAACAAGCTACTGTACGTGTATGTACACTGAGTGCTAAAATTAGAACTTTCGCGCGGCGCGGCCTGGCCATTCGTACATGTAACAGTAGCATGCAACGTACGTTTTCTAATAGCGGTTTTGTTTCAGTGCGCAATGTTGGCAACACGTATGCAGGTGTGTTTAATTCTGCGTTTTGACATCCTTTGTCGTTGAGGCAGTCTTGGGAGAATTAAAAATGATCATATAAAGGAGGTCTTTTTCCGGTATTCTCGCGTTTTTCGCGAGAATAACCGAATATTTATGAATAGGACTACTAAATCAGATACTCGGCTTTGTTTTCAAATTAAACCGGTTTGAAGTCATACTAGGAGGCCAAAAATCCGCGGATCGCCTCAGGCTTTTCTAACCTCCTATTATGACGTCATCCCGGTTTAATCGAACAAAGGCTCGCGTATCTGTTCCATTATTCCCTAAGGGTCAGACACTCAGTAGCATATTGGAGGTGCATGGTCGATATGGGGTAATCAGACGATGTGAAAGAGCATTGCAGAAACAAATGCGTGTGGAGTTTGTTCAGCTAGCGCCGATTTGAGTGTCACCCGTATTGGGAGGGGGGGGGGGGGGAAGGGCAGAGCCGAATGTTCAGTGACACGGAGATGCTAATTCTAGCTGAAGGGCTTAAACGCAAGGAAGGACTCGTCGGCTGCTGACCAAAGTGAGCGACGTGATTAATAGAAGGAGCAAGGAGACCTGGTAGGTCGGTAAAAGTGTGGGAGGCACTGGTATGACAGAGCAGTAAACAGAACTTGACCCTGATTCACATGGGAATGCCAGTGCAGAATGCCGGAACGGGTGATATGTGATCTCGAGACCCACCCTTGCAATGGACGCCTCCAAATCTGGTTGGCTAGGCGCTAGGGCTCCAGTCAGTAAGCAACAGCAGTAATCCATTCGAGCTACACGAGGACTCTGCACTGCTTCTGTGGTCAGGAACTTGAACACTGCTGATATGGTAGTTGCAACTTGCAAGACTGGATGACATGTATATGCGGGCGTCATTGAGCACATGTGCTCGGACAACTGTGTGGTCTGCTACAAATCCTCGAATTCAGGGAAAGCCCACAGTGACAGGTGACGGAGAGGACAGGGAGTTTATATACACATGCTGTTTATTTAACAGGAAAGTGAAAACAGAAACTACAGAATATTCCTTTATAAGCCTTG